>JBBPCS010005980.1:0-10113 GCA_037974645.1 Hollardia meadi
GAGTGCGTGTGTGTGTTTTTGTGTGTGCGTGTGTGTGTGTGTGTGAGTGCGTGTGTGTGTGTGTGTGTGTGTGTGTGTGTGTGTGTGTGTGTGTGTGTGTGCGCGTGTGTGTGTGTGTTGCCCACTCATCTGACAGGTGTATAGGTGTTCATATGTTACATGTGTTTACTGTGCAGCTGTCCTTTGCCTTACATGTGCGGATAACCGGCACCAGCACAGCAATGACACACAGGTTCACATGGTTGTAATTAAATCACAACTGTTGTCACAACTTACTTTATTGAGGACTCCTTAATAAGAACACAACCAGAAGTTTCACCTGGATCGTGGTGGCAATACAAATGATGGAAAATGGCAGATTGACTAGGTCACAACTGACTGACCTACATTTATCACATACATAAACCTCAGGGCAGACACACGTCACCATAACACACAATCAAAAGTAAAATCAGTCCACATATACAGTATATCTCGAAGATACATCTGAAAAGCCCTCTTTATCCATATCATACCTTGTGGGTGTGCCAGAAGGTTGCTCTGGTTGTTTTATTCACATCCTCTCATCCTTCTTATATTTCTGCTTCTACGCAAGTCACCCACAAAAAAAAAACAAAAAAAACGCAGCCACCTATTTCCTGCTGAGTCTTTCAGAATGGCCTCAATCACGAGTGAAATGAAAAGTCACATTAGATTTGAAAAGGGAAGACGGCCCAGTCTTTGGCGGCGTTGGAAGCATGCTTTTCTGAAAGTGTAACACATTAACGCACGCTGTGAACAAGAGCGCAGGTGTTCATGTTGCTCCGGCAATTTCCGGCAGCGCTGATCCGCAATTGTGTCATTTAGCTCGAAACTGTGAATTGAGGAAAAAGCAGGTGCCAGATTTGGGGAAATATTCACACCCTATATTTATGTTTTGCATCTGTCGTGGATTCTGAATGGTCTCATTTAGGTAAAGTGTGAGGATAGCAAGGTGTCTGGTTGGATATTAGCTCACACGGTGACTGGAACGGGCAAAAGACACCAGTGGGATAGGTGCAGGAACCACAATGAGTGGATATAGTGAGTCCAGTAAGTACAGACAATGCCTCTCAGCTTTTTAGCTCACAATTGTCTATGATACAAAGTGAGCAGTGATGAAGGCTGATGCCAAATAATGACTTTTAATCCTTTCCCATCTACACTATTATGAAAACTTAGGCTTGACTTCCTCTAGTGCTCTTGTGAGGGTTGATTTATTCAAAGCCAAATCATTTAATTATATTTAATTTAACTTTTGGCTGTTAGCATTACTTTGGAATCTTACTTGTTACATGACAAGATTACAGCTATTAAAAAGTAACTTTAGTTAGTTCCAGCATTACCTACAGAGAAAAGTAACTTTTTTGAGTAAAAAGTGAAAACCCCTTTGCGATTTAGTTCCAGCTGGGGGACGTGTTCGAGCAGTGATCTCTACCTTTGTACACAGTCTAATTAATAAACAAAATGAACTCACAAAATGTCAAGAAAGGAAATATATCCTTCCACCTGTTCTCCTCATTAAACAGAAAAAGACAACCGTGCACCTTCTGAATTCAAGTTCCTCTCTTACGCCAAACTAAGGCGAGCTAATTGCCTTGTTAACCCATCGTAAAACACACTTCAATCAAATGAGACATAAGCGAAATAAAAGTCATTAAACAATCCAACTCGGCAACTTGGTCGAAGTAAATCCTTAATTAACAGTTAGATATGAAAAAAAATATTCTGGCTCCACATTTTCCCTGTTGTAGCTGCCCACTCATTTGTTCTTCAGAGGAAGAGCAAAAAGACAACCAGCAATGTTCTCAGGCAATCGTTGATATATTCATATAATCGCCCTATACCCTGGTAGCCGACCTGACAGGTGGCACCTGTGCAACCTTATGACTGCTAATGGTCTGACAGCAAACTGGGCAGAGGCGTATACTGTAGGCACAGCCTACACTAGCCTCTATGAAATCAATAAGGAGCTACATCATGTTTCAACAAACAGTCAGTTAGTGGCAACAAAAGAAACAGGCAAATATGGTAATATTTTATATGGAATCAATATCTTATTTGAAAATGTAACTAAATAACCCGTACGCCCAACACTGGGGTTGAAAACATACACTGTACACTCCCATCAGGATGCTACAAGCTTCAGAGGGCTCTCAAGATACAATATTCCATTCAAATCTCCAGTAACTTCAATCTCCTACACACCTTTTTGATGTATCTAGTGATTCAGAGGTTTGGAGTCAACGATCCCTGGCTTGCTCTAAGGTTCATGTCAAATTGTTTTCTTTCACCTATTAGTGCTCTGTTTGATAAAGAGGATCAGTGGTCCCAAGGTGTGTGTGCATCTATGTGCAACAGAGTGGAGGAACATGTGGGGACACAAGGCATCTTGCTATCATTCACACACGTACATTCAAGCTCCCTCACGGTTCAGCACACACGCGGCCCTGGTACAGAGTGGTACGACATTCCAGTCCCTGATTTATTGTCCCATTATATGTTTGTTCTGCTGTATTTACAGACCATTCACTGCACAGATCTATCAGGAAAGGAGTCAGCGCCACAAGCATGAATAATTGCCTCCATCCCAGGCACTTCCTGCTCCTGCTTTGGCTGAGGATTCCCATCCTGTCACGAGGACAAAGAGACTGAACAGCAGACGGACGTACCAACAGCCTTGATCATTAATCCACCCCCGCTGTGGCTTCAACGAATCCAGTCTCACTGCAAACTCCCCTCATAAATGTGGAAGCTACATGGAGCCATTTTTCTTATGTAATTTTGGACAACATGATTATGACATGCAGCACTTCATTAGGCTAAGGATGCTGTTAAAGTATTTGCTCGAGATTCTGAGAAACATGCTTATTTACTTTCTTTGAGTTGAGTAAAAAGCTGGAGGTAATCAGCTTAGCTTAGCTAACCCATCAAGCTATGGTTATAGTTTCCAGTCTTTATACTAAGCTAGGTTTACCTCTTCCGGGCTTGAGCTTCATATTTGAAGCCATACTTTATGCCTAGCTAAGTTAATCACGTTTTTTGCGAAGTTGATGACCTCCTGGAACTACATCCACACTTTAAGGCATAGAGATGAGAATGGTATCAGTCTTCTCATCCGACTCGGCAAGACAGCAGATATGGTTCCTACGATTGCTAATTTTTTCCTTTAAAGTTGTGTTTGTTGTGTGGTAAGATTTGTATTGTATGTAACTTACAACACACCCACTACCACCAACAGCTTAAATCAATCAACACCATGGACTTTTACAAGTAAGCTGTACAGCCACTGTTTCTTTTTATTTTTATTTCCCACTCTTTTGTTGCCCCTGCTCCAACATGTTGCTGCAATCAAATTCAGAATAAGCATATATTTACAAAAATCAATTACGTTGATAACGTAAAACCTTAAATATTGTCTTTGCACTGTTTTCAATTGAGTATATGTCAAAAACAACTAGCAAATGATCACATTCTGTTTTGTTTGTTTTACACAGTGTCCCAACTTGTTTGGAATTGGAGTTACGCGTTACACAAAGCCTACTTTTCATTATTAAGGTGCTGTCATTGGACAGAAATGTCGGCACAGGCTAGAGTTAAAGATACAGGGCCGAATACAAATGTGTAAAAAGCAAACTTTACAGGGAAAATTGGATTGGTGAGTAGCAGGTGTACCTAATAACAATATCAACAATGACTTAGTTCTAATTAGATGCATCAGCCATAATTCATGTTAAACATTCCACCTGTTTTTGACAAGTCAAGCTGTCTGCTGTGAAAAAGTTCAATTCTGTCAATGACCCAGTGATGTTAATGACTTCTGTGATGTTGACAACGTCCAATACACTGTAATTCCTTGTGTTCCTTGTGAACACAAACAGGATATTGACCTACAGATACTGTTTTTCATGACATAAAATGGTGCAAGTGGCGCCATTTCAACATATTAGTGTGATTTTAGCAAAAACACAGGAAAACGGCCAGCATATTTCCTCAACTGGTTTTTCACCAGCTCATCACTGCCACAAGTTAATGATTAATCTCAAATATTACAATTCTTACAATTACACATAACGACTTTATTTAAACACTGTGCTAGATTTGATGGTGTAACTGTTTGGAAAGTGACATCATCCTGGATGAACTGCTGTGAGTAAAGTTTTCATAGTGTCCTTCAAAGCAAAACAAAAAATGAAGAAAAAGTTCTGGTTATTCTATGAAACCAACATAAATAAGCTAGCCTTCAACACTGCCATTGTTGTAACAACAAATTATTCACAGTAATTCAATGTTAAACGTAACGTCATATGAATTGTGAACCCTTTTAATATCAGAGCAGCTACACTAATGATGGCTTTATACTGTATGTATGCAAACCATTCCAAACTGAACAACACATAGGCTACTGCCTGGTGATGTACTCTGTGTTAATGGAATATTATTTATGTAATAAAAAAGTGAGTCAGGGTTCAAAGCACTGGTATCTCTTTGTTTTTCAAGAAATCAAGCCTGCTAATGGATGCCCTCAATTTCTTTGGCATATCTACCTCTCACAGGCAGATGTGAGGGAAAATTAGGTGTGCTACTTGTCTTTATGTTTGCAGCAAGCAGTGCTAAGGCCCTGATCACACAGAGATGCATCACGTCGCTTCAAAAACACTTGCAAAAGCAGGACAGTATCAGCATGGTGTGCCTGTGGAGTAGGGCTGCGTGCACCACCAGGCAATCAAATGCAATTCACGGAAAAAGCAGCACGACTCCCGCACCTTGCGCTGAAAAGGTGAGAATATTTGAACTTTTATGCACGTTTAGAAACCACTAGAAAAGCGCGACGCTCAGCACAAGAGAGGAGCACACGCCTGACGCACCGTACCATAGGAAAACAAAGGTTTTTCTTCTGGCTCAGACGTCTGAGCTAACCACTGACACTTGATTTGCCTCTTCGAGTCGATCTGTGATGTTTAACCCAAAATGGTCTGGGTTTATGGGAAATGTAAAAGCGATAATTTGTAGTTTTTGAGTGAGTTACATAGTGTAACTCGTTTCCTGTCGACCTCACAGTGGCGGTAAAGCCCGAGACACTGGTCGATCAGAGTGATTGGCTGTTCAGCTCTCACCGACCGCTGCCGATTCAACAAGCTCAATCGACTAAAAAGACGCCGACAAGATCAAGACCACAAAACCAAGGGCCAACAATGGCCGACAGCTGACCGTCAGTGCCTCAAGTCACTGCGGCCAGCCAAGATATTCTTACGGCAAGTAACTCCCCCGTTCTGACCAGATATATCATGGTGATTAGTGAGCTTTAGAGCTGGACAGAGCCAGGGCTGTTTCCCCCTGCTTATGACACTTATGCTACGCTAAGTCTTTTTTTTCCTTCTCAACGAAGCAAGAATTTGTTGTATAATAAATACAAGAATGCATTTTTCTCCATGGTCCTGAATATTTTATGTCAGAAAATGTCTGAATACGTTTTTCTTTTGTACTCATAAGTAGGTCGATCACCATGAGACAGCTACCTTGATTCCGCTTTATTCCTTTGTCTCTGCAGTCAATTTTAGAAGTCTGTGTACAACACTATTGTTCTCATAGATGCTGGCTTCATCACATTATGTTCTTGTAACTGTCTGAAGATAAACAAATCCATCCCCTCTGAATAATTTCAGACCCCTGGCTTTTCTTTGAAGTTTTCGCTGTGTAGACGCTCACAAATCTCTGTCAAACAAAATCTGTGGCGCTACAAAACACCAGCTGCAGCACGAAGAAGTGGCAACGTTACAAATCCAGCATTTTATGTAAAGTGCTCGCTGCAATCATGCTACACTTCTCTTTTTGAGAATGCTTAATTTGCTGTTTGTTTTCAGTCGTGCAAAAATTCAGATCAGGCAATCAGCTGCATCTGTGGAGGACAGATTCTGAAGCAATATATTCATCTGTACTTTCTCTCTTTAAACAGTGTTCTCATCCCCTGTAGTGGCTGTCAAGTAGTGGGATAATTATTATTTGGGTATTTGCATGTTTAGTCCAGAGAAAAGTGTATTCGCAGCACCACCCACACAAGCAAACAGCCAAGTGGGTGGGAACATTTGACATAATCTTCTTCATTCACATATGCATCAGTGCCCTGAAACTGAGCAATTTGTACTGTGTTTTTAATTCATTTTGCACAACAGAAGCTTTTTATCAAATGCTTTTCACCATGACATGAACATGCCTCCTTTTTAATCTACATCCTGTCAACACTATCGCACGTTAGTCCCTCTAATAATGACTAGCCTATATCCCTTAGCTGAATTCTTCCATCACATTGCCTGATCAATCACCTGAACCATACAGCCGTCAGACAATCAGATGGATTTCTGGCAGATCAGATTTTTTTTTTAAATGGTGTCAATTTAAAGGTGTAAGAGATTGGAGTTTTAAAGATAAACAAGACAAACCAGACTACAATAACATGTATTAAATTCTGTTATAATGTTGGCTGTTTACAACAATTCAGCTCCTGTCTGGTTCAGAAACACTGTGAGGCTGTTTAGCAGACACATAAAACCACTTGAATATTGTAAAAAAAAAAAAATATTATAGGCTAAATATTTCTCCATGGGGCTGGAGGACCAATTAGATTGCTGACAAAACACAAAACGCTCTCTCAGAATATTATGACATTTTTCTTTACTTTTGGTACATGACTGTCATAGCTTATTTCACATTTAAAATGTGGCATTCACGCACCAACTTGACTCTCAAATGTAACAAAGATTATAAAGGAATGGTTAGATATCTTGAGAGTTACATGAGAAGATTGATACCACTCACATGTCCGTACACTACATATGATATATGATATGAAGCTGCAACCATCTTCTGGTTATCTTAGTTGAGCATGAAGACTAGGGAACCTCAAGCTTGGCTCTGCAAAGCTAAGCTAAAAGCCACATGGTTGCCTCTTGTTTGTTTAATCTGTAAAACAGAAGTGTAAAAACCCAGACTCGATGTTTTACGGGGGGTTAGGTGTCCAACTGTTTCTTAGCTGGGACCAGGAGACAAGTGGAAATTCCAGGAAGTCACTGCCAAGCTAGATGTTCCCCTTGTTTTCCTTCCTTATGCTAAGCTAAGCTAACTGGCTAACTCCAGCTTCATATTTTACTGACAGACATGTATTAATCATCTCATCTAACCCTCTGAAAATGTTGTAAAATGTTGTATTTTAAGACACATTTTTTACATATTGACACAGCATCAAATCTGAAAATACTAACAATGACATAAATGAAGGTTAAAAAGTGCTTAAAATATGTCTGATACCTTTGCTTCCTGGTTGGATCTGCATACCAAAGTGTGTTTCCACTAAAGTAGATTCTACATGTGAATTGGAGACACATTAGACCAGTACTTTCTGTTAATGCGCAGCTGTGGCTGTTACAGCCTGTAGAGGTGGACAGCTGTGACGTTTAATGCATTTGAATGAACACAGCAGCACCATTTGCATCCGGATTGGAAGCATTTTTACAGTCCAGTCATGCAGGAGCAGGTAGATTAAAAGCGAGGTGTAAACTGAGGCCATATATTTCTTTTTCAGCATTTCATGCCAGTGTTTTTAGAGCTGGCTTCACAAACTACATTTCCTTGCCTGATATCCATCTCGCACTTTATGAGCTGCCTGGAAGAAGTCGTATTTGCTCACTGTCTGCACCATCTGTTTTTCCACCCTCCTCTGTTCCACCGCAGTACATCGGCCCTTCCTCGCAGTGTCTTTATCTGTCAGACAGCCAAACATGACCACTGTTTTCACACGACACCTCTTCCTCGTTACTGCTCACAGCCCTGCTTTAAGATTTGTTTTAATTGATGTTGCTGAGATGGAACGACAGAAGGACAGCTGAGAAACTGATTGGATGGTTTTCCAGTCTAGACAGTGATTTTTTCTTTTTTTGGCCTCCCAACAATGCCGCCTCTCCATTGCATCTTCAGTCTGTCACGAACTCCTCGGCTATGTTTTTATGAACGGTGCATGCCTTCTGTCTCTCTATCTCTATTCCACTACACAAACACAAGAACACATTATTGCAGCACTGCAGCAGCCCCCAAGACACACTCATACTTGAAAGACACTGGGTCATGATGACTGACAAAAACAAGGTGGCCAGGTCACGGGACACAGAGGGTCAGTGTGGCTCTTTTTCTTCAACACCCGTCAGGGAGCTTGATTATTTGAGGGGAACGTCTCAAGAAAAAATACATATTTAAGCCAACAGAGTCTTTGAGAGGGCAGAGCAGCGTCGTCCACTGACTGTGACGCACACCCTGCTCTTGGTTGACCTGATACAGCACTGCCAGACAATATGCTCACTGATAATCCCAGAGTTTAAAGGCTCAGGGGCCAGTCACACTTCACATGGGAGTTTTCTTTGGTGGGAACACAAGTGGAAAACTGGTTGCAGCCAAGCCGAAGGTTCTGTCTTTGTGAATCCAGTTTGATTGTGACAGAAGGTTAAAGGAACAGTTCACGCAAAAATGAAAATTCCTTCGTTACCCACTCACCCCTATGCCGGTGGAAAGTGAGGTGAAGTTTCGTAGTCCACAAAACATTTGCGGAGGTTCAAAGCAAAACAGAGTTTCTTTCAATGCTTATCCCACACCTTGAAATCTAACTAATTTGCATGTAATCACATAACTTTGAGAACATGAAACATACTGAACACATAAATCATATAAGTTAACTTTGAAGCTTAAGGTTTTACTAATCAAAGGTATGACCAAAAAATATAGAAAAGCTAGATTAATGATTTTAGCAGTGGGATAAAAGGTCAAAAACAATCAGAATCCGGTCCATGTTACTTACCAAGAAAATTGGCTTGCTTCAGCTTTTTATTGTGACACACGAGTTAAGAACAAGCAATATCACAATTTTAGAATCAGTACAGGCCTTATTTAACGAGACTGTAGTAAAAATTAAGTCAGGGACCACCATGACTGACTGAATGTAACTATTTACTGTGGATCCGTTACACCATGGCCGATGCCCGATCTGCTAAATAAGGTTGGTATTGTTCCGATACCGGATTGGATGTGTGCGTCCCTTGTTCCGGCTGCATGGTGAGTCAATGTGTGGCTTTTCAACCTGATGGCTCTCAGATGTCATTCCATCCACTACTGCGATGTAAACACTAGGAATTCTTTCACAGAAGAAGAGGAACGCAAGTGAGAGCAGTCAAACCTCACACTAACAAAAAGGTGTGGGAAAACATGATGGAAACGACATTCCTCTTTGTTTCATATGAATGTGAAGAAGGTTACAGTCTCCTCACAGATCTGATGTTTTTTCATCTGCCACCATTTTTCATGTCTTCAGCTTTCAGGACTGGAAGCTTGATTGGACATTTCATTTATATGCTTCATGTGCATCATCATTTACTCGCTAAGTCTGTCTCCATTGTTCTTTGTTGTTTGATGTCGTTCTTATCGACACACCAACGTTTCCACCTCAGTCAAGTCTGAAAACTGGATTTTTGATCACATTTTGAAAATGTTCTTAAGAACAGGTGAATGCAAATGCACGTGATGCCGGCCTCATCATGACAAGATCACTGCTCACAATACTGTGGGGATTCCAGCTTGGACAAATCTGCTACAAATCACCTGCATCTGCCACCAGACCTCTGCAGCTCATCCAGAATGCTGCTGCCTGTCTGGTATCCAACCTCTCAAGTGTTCTCCTCCCACACCACTCCTTCAGTCCACCAAGCCATGGACAAACCAGCATACTTGCACTGTAGTTATTTTTTAAAGAGGGTTTTTCACTCTAGTTCTCATTCCAATCAAGTTTGAATGCATCACAAGTCTGTTGAATGAATGTAATATAATCTCATTATATCCATAAGCTTTGGATTAGGTCACAGTGTAACTTTTATTAAAGGCAGGGCAGACGATTCTTTTCAGAACACTTTCTGTTATATTACTTGAAATTCTCGTAACATACCGATAGCAATGAATAAATGAAATGCACCGACAATAATTTAAAAAAAATCTCCAATCTGTGGCAGTGGCAGGGCTGTAAAAAGCCTGTCCAATCAGAACATTCGGTCCGAAGAAAAT
>JBBPCS010005981.1:0-33891 GCA_037974645.1 Hollardia meadi
TATTTATGGAGACAGAGAACTCATTGAGAGGTTTCGTTTCAGCAGGGCTGAACTGTTTGAATTAACTGATGAATTATCAACAGAGTGCTGCCCCCCGCAGTGCAGCTGCTAATTTCTCTCAGATTTTATGCCAGTGGAACTTTCCAAAATGCCGGCTGATATGGTTAATGTCAGCAGAAGTACAGCATGCCGGGCGATATGGCGATTTTCTCTGGCCCTTCAAGATCGGGCTCACCGATATATTACCGTCACCGTCTACCCACCCAGCAAGAGGCCACACACACCAAGGAGAAATTTCGCACAGACTCCGGCATCCCCGGTATTTTTGGCTGTATTGATGGCACTCCTGTGCGCATCCAGGCACCATCTAAACACGAGTACCTGTTTGTAAACAGTAAAGGATTTCACTCCATTAATCTCTATCTCAGTTGTGTGCGATGCGGACATGAAATTAATTGATGTTGTGGTGCGTTGGTATGGGTCTGCCCATGGCGTGCGCATCTTGAGGGAGAGCACACTGGCGAGAGTGTGTGAGGAGGGACAGCTTCCTGGCATAATGCTGGGGGACAGTGGCTACCCTTTAATGGCTCATGACACCTGTCATGGTACCCCGGACCGAGCAGGAGAGGCAGTACAACTATGTGCACTCACGGACGAGATTGGAGTGTTGGAGTGCTCAAACGCAGGTAGTGCTATTTGTTTATGTACTGGAGCGCACCTATAAATCACTTATGCAGGCTAAAATTCCTCCTTTTAGTTACTAAAAAGGTTTTGTTCCATTTTGTACAATCTCAGCTGCTAAAAAATATTCTTAAAATGACTGTAACACACCTGTCACCTCTGTGTAATGGTGCATGCCTCTTGTAAACACAGCCAGGACACTTTGCTTCATATCATCCTCAGAATCTGTACCTGATCTTTATAATATTAATAATAAATGACCAGAGTTACAGTCTGATATTACTCTAATTTTTTCTACATATTTTTATCCTTCTGAGATGACCTGTCCCGAAAAAACATAGATTAGTGAAAAACAAAGTGGCTTAGCGTCACTCCTATACATTTAAACTGGTATAGGTTATTAGAGAGTAAGATTATGCTTAAAGCTATACTAATTACTTTTCTTTTTTTAGATTCCACTGCTTGCACGGTGAAATCAGGTTGGAGCCAGAGAGGGCATGCACAATCATATGTGCAGCAGCTGCAATAAAACTTGCCTTTATAAATTTGTACACCCAGTGGAAACAGGATCATTACTATTACTATTTATTAGCCTACTATTTTAAGAGGTCATGTTACCTTCATGACTGGTGGCTGATGAAGTTGCACTTGATGAGGAAGAAAAACTTGAGTCCTCCTCAACTTCAACTTGCTTTTCCTCCGAGTGGCCTGTATAGCTCGCACTAGTGTCACAGCCTTTTAGCCTGTTGAAAGCTGGCAAGTCGTCACCAAATACATCAATGATGATCGTGCTGTAGGGTGAGATTTTAGGAGGAGGTCCCCCACCCATTGGGGGGGTTTTGAGCAGGCTAGATCCCCAGGTAGGAGGGGACGTTCTGGGGACCTTGCGTAACGTTCCCTAAAAGTTCTCTAAAGGTGACGAACATCCCGAACCTTTACAGAACAAACAGACAACAAACAGAACGTTCCCATATGGTCCCCTGTTGGTCATATGAGAATGTTTCGTTGAGGACTTAATCAGAACGTTCGCATATGGGTCTAAGTTGGTCATATAATAACGTTCCCTATATGACTTTAGGGGGACGTTCCAGTTTGGTTATTTTATGGTCACAACTCAATGTTACAAAGAGCACTTTTGGGACGTAAACAGAACATTCCCATATGGTCCTCTGTTGGTCATATGAGAACGTTTTGTTGAGGATCAGCAGATCAGTTCAGGCTTGAAGAACTGGAGTATAGTCCTGCAATAGCTATGAGCAATATTCCCCCCAGGATACTTCCAGCTCCCCAACTAAACATAGTGATAATAGAAAAAGAAAGAGTTCAATGATCAATAAAGTTTTGGGAGTTAGTGCAAAATGTTTATCAACTCCATATACCTTAGTTGTTGCATTAATTAACCTGCATTAAGTCATGCATGTGTCACAGTCTGCTCTCATCCTCACCTGTCACTCTGGTATTTTTCCACTCACCTCACCTCTGCTCCACTCTGCCAGTCAGCCACGCCCACCTCATCAGTCAAACTCCACTCACCTGGTCTCACAGCTGCTCCTGATCTGCAATCAACCTCCCCATATAAACTCCTGCTTCACTTCCAGTCTTTGCCAGATTGTTCTTTGACCTCGATGCAAGACTCTCCAGCCATACCTTTTGGACTGATCTCCCGTTGCAACATTTAACATCATGCTCAATAACAGAATTTATAAGAACTGAAATGCTGAGAATGTTTTGTATTAGACATGAATGTTTTATGGCGTAAACATGTTTTGATGGCATTTCAAGATGCCAATTTTTAGGTCCCCTTAAGGTTCTGCAAAAGTTTCTGTAATGTTACCATAAGTTCTGCAAACGTTCTGGGAACATGATGGAAGGACCTTAATGGGACCAAAAAAAACATAGGTTGGTCCCCTAAAAGTTCCTGTAATGTTACTAAAGGTTCTGAAAATGTTATGAGAACGTAGTGTAGAGACCTAGAGAGAACGTCCTACAGTATTGGTCCCCTAAACGTTCCCAAAATGTCCTGAAAGTTACCAAAAAACGTCCCCCTACCCTTTAAGGAACTCCACATCGTGACCGTAAGGGGATGTTCTGGGAACATTACAAGGCGACGTCCTTTACACCAGCTGGGAAGTTCTGGAAACGTACAATTTCTAGCTGGGGAGTCTCTCCTGGCTTCCTGAAGAAGGTCTTACCACTTCTTTACCTTATCGACTGTCCGACCTCCTAATCCCCCCTCTGCTTCATTGACTGCCGCTGTTATCATCTTCAGACGTCTTGTTTTTTCTTATTAGTTATGGCATTGTTTTGTTTGCATACTAAAATATGCATATTCGGACTGTAAAGTTCAATAATTTTTATTGTCTCACAATCTGAGTAATTTAGTTTTCGGTTCTTTGGCTCAGCAGTCATTTTTAATCTATTCGTTGGGGCCAGTAAATCCAAATGTGTAACCATAGCAACGTGAAGCTATCACTGCGGTGGAATGTGTCAGCGTGAACGCGCATCGTCTACGCTGGGCGTAGCTGCGCCTTGTCGTAGTTTTAGATGGTGCAACAGGTGTAAATATTTATCACTAGGCTGGACGTAGCTAAGCCTGGTGTAGGCCTTACACCCATCTTTTTTACGTTCAGCTGGTGCAACCGGCCCCAGTAAATCATTAGTCTTTTTGCAGGCCTCTTCAGGTTCTTCTCCAGAATGTCCCTGTGACTGTTTCCATCCACCCTCCTTTTAATTTTGGCACATTCCCGAGTCCCTTTAGATGACCAGTGTAACCACAACATTTTGCTGCCATCACTATGCAGTCAGGATGGTATTGTTTTGGTGAGGGGAGGTATTCTTTTTTTTGCCAATGCAAAAAAGGTTCTAATTTGGTTTCATCACACCACAAAACCTTCTGCCAGTTTTGACGTATATGCACATAAACAAATTTTTAGTGTGTGGTAGAGTACGTTTTGATATTGTTACACATCATCAGATCAAATTCAATGAATTGCCATGAATTTATGAATTTAATGAGCACTATACTCATGCTTATTGGAGCACAGATCTATTTCCGACACAATTTTATAACTGTTTTGAGCTTTCTTCTAAAATGGAGTGTTATCTAAAGCCAAAATGTCAACATTGCACACATATCTTGGACAGATTTCTCAGGAAAATTCATGAGCAGATTCATGTATAAGAAAATGCCTGTTCTATAGCACCGGGTACTCAGGCTCCTAGAATATCAAAGTCATCATCATGTTACAACACTGTAATATCAAACATGCTATGGGAATGCAAACATTTTCTTCCTGCTAGTCAGAAAATGAGTCTTGTAGCTCAACTAATAGCTTAAGTCAGAGACTTGAATACTGTCTGGCAACTGAGACCCTTTAGTAAGGACAGAGAGGAAAGGCAAAGGAGCCTTTTTTGTTGGATTTAATTTGTGGATTCAGGGAGACAAGAGGCCTTGCCGTCAGAGATAACAAGGCTGGGATCTGTGATGTGTGAATAATGGCCGGACAGAGGTTTAGACATCATTAGAATAATCAGGCCTGATGTGGACTGAGATGCACGGTTATACAGGGGAGGCCTACTGATGGCTGATAGTCCACTAATTAAGATGCTGCTGGTGCACTCTTCCCTTTTTTGGCAATGCTGATAGACTGTGATCCAACCTCAGCCCACGAGTTTTGTTTTTATATGCTTCTGCTCATTGTATCATCCTAATGTCCCTAGAAATTAGATTTCATTCATCTTTAGTTCTTCTTTCACTAGGCTGCCATTTATCCTACGTGGATTGTGCTCTGTTGTGGTGGTGGTGATTTGATATTTTTAGGTTTCAGTTTTACATTTGTGTTCTCCATTTTGCTTATGCAAAACAGCCAAGGGAACAGTTCAGCTGCTGCTGGAGAGCACTCAGCATGTTTTAGAGGTTTTATCGTATTCCACTACTCATCTTGCTGTCTGCTGGATTGGAAACCCCATTGATCATATCAGATTGGTTAAGTAATTGATTGTTACTGGTTATTAACCTCTCAGAACTTTGGACCTGCTTGCCAGCCACTGAGAACAGCCTGTAATCAGTCACGAATGGCAGCCGCTAATGAAATTAGTTCCTGGTTCTGCCTCACAACTTTGTTTGTTCCACAAAGTATTAGCAAGGGCATGGAGATGCCAGGGTTTACTCTCCCCAGAGAATGGAGTGATTGAACAACAGAATGCAGATAATGAGCTGCTGTGTCTGTGTTGTGTCTTTGTAATTACTCATGTGTCTGACCAAAATATAAAAATGATGACAAAGTTCTACTTGCAACAGTTGGACGTCCACAGTGTCACTGCGACAGTTTTGCTTTCTTTATGCTCTGATTTTCCATGTTGTTTTTCTCACCTTATTTGTTACTTTTACAGGTTTAGAGCCTGATGTTATTTGTGATCGTTGTTACTCTGTAAATTAGACTCTGTTCTTTAGAAAACTTAGATTTAAAAGTGGTCATTGGTAGAATTCCTCAGGCGTATGTGACGTTAAATGTGCTTGTGCAATATCTTAGCCATAGACACACAAATTTAGGAATACACAGCATTGGAGGAACAGATGAGAATAAAAACAGACTAGAGTTTTGAGACAGTTCTCTAAAAATGACATGCTTATATCATGAGATTTGAAACTAGCAAGTGCCCCTGAGACCTGGGGCACTTGTAAACTTTGCACAGCTGTGTTCCCAGCCTTGGTTTTGCCAAGATGAAAAGATCTATATTATTTTCATCTCTGTATGTCCTTTGCAGAGTTAAGACAGGACAAGGACAAGACTGGAAGCGCATGGAACGGCTCTTGTAGTTTGTTAAAATAAGTGAATAAATAAAAACTAAATATTACAAAAACGTCAGGTGTGCTGATGCAGACGTCTTTAAAAAGGTCCCCTGGCAAGAGTTTTAATTGGCTCAACTATTATTGAAATGCAATGAAAGGTGGGCCAATTAAAGCACACAGGTAGATTTGTAAACTCATTGGGATGGTTTTATGAGTTTTATGAGGACAACATGAGTGCTCTTTTTTTCTTGTCTTTCCTGTACCATAAGTAACACAACCCCACCGCTGCCTTTTCAGCACTGTGTTTTGGTTTGAATGCGTGAGACTGTATTTCCAAGAAACACAACAGCAACAGCCCTTTCAGTAAGAGCCTGGGAGAGAAAAAAAAATGTTGAAGTGACAAAGCCCTCTCGTGGCCATAGTAATTATGATCAGGTGACATTGTTATAGTGACAAAGTCCACATAGGGAGGTTGATGTGAATGGATTAACAAAAAATCTGACTGAGAGACCATTGTTTCCTGATTCCAATTGACAGTCTGCATTTTTTAAGCACAATTATTCCCTAATATAAACCATGACAAAGAAGGTCCCCCAACTTTACATGATGTTTTCCTAACCCAAGTGGTTTTTGTGCCTAACCAAAACTAAACCAGAGTGTTGTCACCTCATTAAACTGATTTATTTCTCATTAAGGGCACTAACAAATTATGTCGTCCTGCTGACACGGTTGTCACATCCTGCACTGAGCGAAGCAGCAATACCCATGTTTTCCACCAGAATGTGAATTTCTTTTAAAAAGAACACAAAAAGGCCCAAGATGAAAATGCTTTAATTACACTCATCTGATTTATAATTCATAAAAAGCTGGACTGTTACTTTAAAGGTTAGAAATTATAATTATTTAGCCTAATGTAGCTAGCCTGTGTAGCTGCCTGTGTAATTGTGAAAAAAAGTTCTCTGTCATGTCTACTTTCCACCATTATGTCCACATGCCTGTGCACCTCATCTACCACACTCTGCAGGGCCAATTTAATTGCAATATAATCAATCGTGTTTGCTTTCAAAGTATTCCAAAGATTTAGGCAAGCTTATCAGTCAGCCAAAGCAGCCTGATTGTTTCCCAAAGCATCACCACATGACTGCACTTCATTGTGTGTGGGAATGCCTCTGATTATCTTGTCATAACCACACAGTGAAATCCATTCACTCAACAGTCAGCTTTTGTGGAGGGTTGACTAAGACTCATCTTATCATCTAGTACCAACAATTCAGCTTTATAACATGTGAAATCTGAACATTAAGAAATATTAAGAGAAAGTGATGGCAGTTCCCCACTGTTTTGCATTACCACTGTGTGTTAGGCTGAAATAATACACGACAATGTCTTTGGAACGCCTCGCATGTGGTGCTTTAGGGATTCAAGAGGGTTTTAACGTTAGTGTGTGTGTGTTAGTGCACACTGAGGTCTGTTCTCAACAATTGGGATTGTGTAGCCATGGCGACGGCTGTGAGGGACTGTGAGAAAGCAATCTCCAGGAAGTCATAGCCGCAGGGTGAAGCATATGTGGCATGAGGATGGCACCAGAAGGCCTTGTCGTGGATGTCCAGTTGGCCATCTGTTGTAATCCTGCAGCCAGAGCCAGGAAGCCCCCTAGAAACCACACAGGAAGAACAGCATTTCCAAATGCCAGGGCCCGGGACAGCGCTTGTTGTCCCGGGAGCTCCTCGGCACATCCCAGACACTGAGCTTCAGACGCTCTCAGCGGGACTTCCAGAAAACATCCTCAACTGGAGCGATGACTCTGTGCCGTGCATTTGTTGGTGCGCAGAATGAGACTGCTAGAGTGGAAGCGACCACAACATGGCTCACTCAATGGCCAAAGATCATTACTTTTCCTCATCTCAGGCCAAGTCCTCGGGCTGTTCTACTCCGCTCCAAACAGGCAGCCCATTACCAGACTGCGTCACTGGAGGCCTGTCCATAAGGCCTGAGGAGACCTATTGGCATTCCACTGCTGGTCTCATGTTACTATCAGGGACATATCCGTACTTCTGTTACCTCGACTATCCTGTATGGAATTAAATAAAATGCTGTTGGATTTCTTGTGACATGTGACAGAGTCAGAGGAAGTGGGATTTTTTTTGGCTTTAGCTTTCCATGTCTAAGAAGGTGTTTCTTGAAATACCCCCGACACTAATAAAACCCCTAAAAACTCAAATGTCTGTTAATCAAAATTATATATTCAGAAGCTTTGCCTGTGAAAAAGAAAAATGCCTTACATTGGCTTAGATGTACTCTACGCCTTTGTCTTCATGTAGTATGCCCTGATCTAAATATTTCCCACCTCTATCTCCGTCCACCACTCCACCGTTCGCCTGCAGCTTCCAATCTGCTCATCAAACAAACCACATCTAATTCAGTAGCTTAGCTATCTGCCAAATTCTTTCAAGTTACGCTTGCCATAATATTCCTCATCAACAGCCCCAAGCCATATAAAACGTCCTGTCAGCATTTGACATGAATCACCGTATCACTTGGCAGAGTAATGTTGGCTAACACTATCTAGCACACTGCAGATTTGTTTGGACACGGTCAACAGATAGAACACAAGAAAAATCGTCTACTAACATGTTGGCTCGTACTTGTTGTGTCCCCAGTATAAATGAATGGAACAGCGTCTGGCTTCAGTCTAAGAGTGCCCTGGAACATGGCTACTGCAACCATGTGTTTTCTCTGGAAGTTTGGCTCTCAGATTTTCAGATCCTTTGGTAAGACATGAAGGCCCACAATTTCTTCTTTTGCAGCTTTGCAACTGAAAACAGAACACGTCTCTGCCATCGGGATTGGTTCCTTAGGTATGTGACATGAAACCCTGGCTGGTTTCCAGGCTGAGTTCATGTTTGTGAGACTGTCATTGGTACATTGCAGTTCCCTGGTGAAAATGCTCAGCCATTGCATGAGACTGCTTATTTTGTTCATGATACATCTTTGTGCATATTAATAAAACACCATATGGACAAAAAACTTGATTTTCATCAGAGGGGGTCTTTAGTTGTTGGTGTGACATGACAGCACTGTGTCTGATGATACATGATGCTGTGGTTGTTGTGAATGACTGAATTAAAAAATATTGCTGTTTGTATTTTTGCTGATCTCTTTTAACCAAGGAGGAGAAATATGACATTTACCAAAACATGTATGTCTAAAAATGTGTGGTGAAGTATCCAAGGTAATACACATACACTATGTAGGTTTAGCCACAAGCAGTATGGTTCTAGGCATGACGATGTCAGTGGGTCTGTCAGTCCGCCAGTCAGTCCACCATCACCTTTCTCCGAATTGAAATCTCACAATTATAGGATGGATTGCTATGAAATTTACATTCATGTTCGCCAGAGGATAAATCCTACTGAATGTAGTGCTCCCCTCACTTATTTCTAGCACCATCAGCAGGTCAAAGTTTTCACATATCCAATAAAATATCTCATCATCTACTGGATGGATTGGCATAAAATTTGATAAAGATATTCAACCTTGATTCATTCAGGTTATCTAGATGATGAATTGTAATAACTTTGATGATGCTCTGACTTTCCCTCTGGTGCCATTATCAGGTCAAAATTTCAATTTGTCCTATGCTTTATTTTTGGACAAAATGCCTGAAAACTAAGATATTCCAAGCAGACTCAGTTTTATTTAAAATGTATATTATATTTTAATAATTACAATTATAAAAAAGAATAAAATGGTGAACATGGTAAAAATTATACCTGCTAAACATCACCACCTTAGCGTTGTCATTGTGACCAAGTTAGCATGCTGATGTTAACATGCTAACAAAGTGCTGCTATCATGCCTGCAGACTCTTAGTCTTATTTTATTTCAACACTCATTTCAATAGCATGTCACCAACATCACCCACCTTTCCTAATCAATCCCCATATCTCTCCTACAATTGTTGACTTTCTTCTAAAGGGGCACTACATCAAATTTTCATGTCAAACTTGGTTTACTAGTCATGGGTAGAACCGAAGGTTACGTTGTGTCCCTTGTTCTATAAGCACAGATGGAGCCCTCTACTGACCGATCAGGATGATCGGTCAGTATTCACATGATGATGAATACGAGGGAGCTCTAACATATATAAGGCCCTAAAACCGGCTTGACGCCCCGTAGAGAACACGGAGACATGTGGTTGCACAATGCCCAGAGAAAAAGGTTTAGGTGCAGTGCAAATGACAGCTATACACCCAACAACCACCTTCACCAGTCCTGTGTCACCTCTGCAAGCACAGACCCTGAGTAGGAGCCTGACATGTCTAAGAGGTATGAACGGACAAGGCGTAGGCCACAATGCTGCCATGCATACATCATCAACACAAACCCCACTGAACAGGGCTGTTGACACTGCAACACCGCATGTTAAGTGTGCACGGACCACAGAGTGATGGTCTTGTCACGCTTGGACACAGCCTTTTGGGGATAGCCACGCCATCCATGAAGCAGACGAACAACTGTTCTGACCATCTGGTGTGGGCTGGGCAAAACAGATGCACACAAAAAGCATCCAGCTGAATAACTCTTGACCTAAAAGACCCCCTTAAGTTCTTAGGAACAAAAGAGGGGTTCGGTCTGAGAGTCGCCCCACTGTGGTCACCCTACAGTAACAAACAACAGGGGTTAACTACCAGGGTAGTCAGAGGGTCCAGTCCCCTTACCTCACACCAGCGTTGAAAACCCAACCACATTGCCCTGTAACAGGCAGTGGTGGATCCTGCCCTAGCTGCCTGGATGGTCTGTATAACCAGAACAGACAGTCCAGCCTGCCAGGAGCCAAAACCAGAGAGGCTTACCCAAGGAGGGCAAGGAGCCTATCGTCGTTAGGGCTCCCCAAAACTGGGGGATTGACTAATATAATATACAGTATGCTGGGGCTGGCACGTATTAGAGTATGCTCAACCATGATTGGACGGCTATGTTCATGCAAATTTCAGTGAGGGTATATTTGTGTTTGTGATTGGAGGACAGCAGTACCATAGTGTCCAGCAGAGGCAGAGCCTGTGTGCGATAGAACTACTCAGCATGTGAAAATACATATAATTCTATATACAATTCTGCCACTTTGGACAAACGTTCCAATGTTTGGATACCTTGTAAGTGGAGCCCCTTTAAAGAAAGTGGGTGTGGCTTTGCTGATAACATAATCAAAATGTTTAAACTGAGCAATACATTTCCCTAAATCTGTATTCAGGATGATCAATTTTCACTTGACACACTTTTCTGGGATGTAATGGGACCGCTTCGAAAACATGCCCTTCAGGGAAGACGAGCGGATTTGTCTGGCAGCAGTCGTTGTAACATGGCTCCATGTCCTGTGCCTGGTTTCTCTGTTGACCCAAAAAATACATCCCTCTGACATAAGAATTGCATTATTATGCGTCAGCCTCAACTAATCCAACATGCGCCTTCTGGTTATTTTCTTATTTGCTTTTTTTTTTCTCTTCCAAGGGCCACCATTCTAAAAATACAATGAGCTGAGATAGCTGTTGAATAGCCTAACTTCACTGCAGGTATGTGGATGCGTGTTACACAACCATGAGGTAACATAATAGCTAATTTTTTCAAAGGTCACATTAAAAGGAGGCCAGATAAAGTCTGTTTCACGCTCTGCTGTCCTTTAGAGAAAGGCCACAGCCAGATTGGGAGCAAGACGGAGAGTGTCTGAGGAAAAGGAGAACAGAACAGTTCTTTGGCACAGATTAGAGAGAAGAATTTGTGGAATTATGAACAGTTTCCCCTTAGGAGCATCACCTGCTCCACTCTGCCTTCCTATGCATGCAAGACAGCATCATGTGCCAGAAAACTAGCATCCTGCCATTGACAATCCAATCAAATAAGTGCAGAGAGGACAACCTGTTTGATCCTTTCAAACAAATGAAAGCAGCGTAGCGCTTTCAACCGCTGATTCAAGGTCACCTTAAAGCATTCCTCTCTGGCTGTGGGACATCTCAGCTCCGCTCCTGTAAAGTGTTATTGATAATCATCTGGCTGAGCTCTGTATGTTGTCCCTACACCTGCATCACTAATAAAGATACAGCTGGTTCCATTCAGACATAACAATAGCTTATGGATTGTGGCAGTGATCTGATCTGAAGTTCCATTTGCACTTATTTCTAAATGAAACTAATTTTGATATTTTTGGCATTTTTTCCTACCATAATAATAGTAATAATAGAGGCCATGCATTTTGAGGAGGAAGAGGAGGAAGATGATAAAAGGAAGAGGATAAAGACAAATGAGAAATACAGGAGGATCCATCCGCAGACCTTTCTGGACTAAAATCATAACTAAACCCTGAAGTTAAGTCTCTAATTCACACAGCACACAATGCCTGACTTCCATCCTGGATGACCCGGGTCTTGAACTCACGACCTGTGCCAACAATGGCACATCGTGATCCTGTTGAGCTGCACAGAGAGGAGCTTCGAGCTGGCAGGAATTATGAGGTGGCTTCACACATTGTTATGACAAATACATGATGGCCTGTCAGCAGAACAGCGCAGACCATAATAATTTCAAACTTATTAAATGAAAAAGAAGCAACTTTTTTTCACATACTGCATGCAGTCATAGGGTCGACTTAAATTTACTTGAACTTAC
Organism: Hollardia meadi; assembly: GCA_037974645.1. Classification (NCBI taxonomy): domain Eukaryota; kingdom Metazoa; phylum Chordata; class Actinopteri; order Tetraodontiformes; family Triacanthodidae; genus Hollardia; species Hollardia meadi. The sequence continues at coordinate 12,137 of JBBPCS010005981.1, forward strand.
TTCGGCCAGTTTCACAACAAATGTGTCCACAGTTTGTACACAAAATCAGCCACCCCTCCATTCTCCACACTCTGTACGGTGAAATTGCTGTGGTCATAATTTTAGTTCCCTGTACATGCTAAAAATCAATTAGAATTGCAATGTGGCAGCCAGTATATTCAGGGTCAAAGTTCAATTTAGTTGAACTGGTAGCAAGACCTGGTGGGGGATTAGGGCAGTATGCCTTGCACAGCCACCTGAGAAAGTGCAGCAGCTCTTTCCAGTGGGAATAATGGCCCTGCTCTGAGCATGTTGAACTTGAATTCCGATGTGAAAGATCTTTTACAATGGAAACCCTTTTCAGATCCCATTTCCTACCAAAAAAATCAATCATAAATTCTTTTAACCATACCCGTTTTCCTGACCTCAACCATGTACAAACCTGGTTCCAAAAAAGTTTGGAAGCTGTGTAAAATGTAAATGAAAACAATAATTTGCAAATCTCTTTCTATATTGAGGTGAATACAGTACAAAGCCGAGATGTTTAATGTTCAACCTGATATTGAACTTGATACTGATATTGATACCTGATACTGAACTTTATGTTTTTATTTATTTATTTATTTTTAATATACCTTGAATTTGATGTAAGTGAAACATTCCAAAAAAGTCTAGACAGAGGCATGTAAACCACTGTGTCATATCACCTTTTCTTTTAACAACTCGCGGGACAGTCTAATACACGCACGCTTTTACTAAAAAGTCATGCTATTGTGTTCACTGAGATGAGCCCTGTAAAGGCAGCAGCAGTTAGCTACAGTATCTGCCCATCCGGAAACGTAAATTACCTTGGTAACTGTATTCCCTGTTGTCAAACTGGCCTTAATACATTTAATTACATTTGAATGACCAGTCCAAATAGTACTACTGTAGTTGACGTGAAGGAAAATGTTCACATGACAGTTATAATGGTCTCATGACATGAAAACCAACCACATATGACAGTTTAATGTAATGTAAAAACACACACAGCTACTTTTTTAAGTTGGATAAGTAGGCCTGCTATGACAAGTGTAAGTGAGGTTATCTTGTGTTGGTTAATGTCAAGTTGTTACAACAAAGACTTCTCAAACAACATGCATCATAAATGACATAAATGGCCGCATGACTCTGAATGACAACGGTCTTAAAACATTCAGTCATAAAGACTCCTTCATAGTCATTAAAGGTGTCATGTCAGCTGTCATCTTCAAATAAGGTGTTACCGTCAGATCCATAAATGTTGTGGAATAAAAAGTACAATATTTCCCCCTGAAATGAAGTGCAGTGGAAGTATCATTTGAGTACCTCAGTATTGTACTAAAGTTCAGATGAATGAACACCTTCACACAGCGCAGTTCTTTATTTTTGCAACAAAATATACAGCACATATATTGTTTATATTTCGTCTTCCAGGAGATATATTTTAGCTCAGGTGTCCAGTTTTTTTTAAAACTTGCAAACAGTCCAAATTCAAGGTGGGTCAATAAGTAAAAAAAAAAATACATTTGGAGATTTAACCTGACCAACTATTCCTTGAAACTGTAAATAAATGGGCCCAGGATTGATCTCCCCACAGTGCATGTTGTATAGGCAAAACCGCTGTATTGATACTTGCTATTCTTTTTAAACTTGTTTTATTGACCGGCTGTAGCACAGGAATGTGTGAAGATTTAACTTTCCCGTCAGTCACTTCCGCTTGTGTTCTCTGTCCTGGCTGACAGGTCTGAGTCACTGCAAAACCGGGGCTGTCTCGCTCAGCATCGTCTCCTCAGTTGAAGGTGTCTCTTTCAGCTTATCAGCTCCTAGACTGACCGCCCATCTCCATTGTTTTCTAAACCCAATTAAAGTGGTTGTTCCAATTAGAGCGCAGAGAGAGAGCGGGTATGATAGAGAATAAAGACCCTGGTCTCACCCGGTAGGCTAGCAAGCCCCTCCAGTCCCTAAACTGTCAGAGCACTGTGCTTTAGTCTCTGAATTCATCATGTCTAGACATCTATACAGCAGACACTGTTTCATTCTGCCCACATGTTGGGGTTGCTGCCAAGATGACGTCCCAGAGATACAGACTGTGTCAGAATATGTGACAAAATGGTTGTAGTTGTTTATGCCTGTATTATTGTGGTGCTGATGGCTTCATAATCGACATGGATCAATGAAATTTATATGCAGTCAAAATAGCATCATTCATAAATCCACACAGAGGCTCCCATCAACGTGGGAGCTAATGAAAGCAGAGCAGTACGCTCTGCCTCTCTCCTTACACTGCCTTATGTATTGAGCCAGAGTGCTGCTAATGTTTACCTTCCTAAGGCCAAAGCTGTGACAGAGAAGAAACACAGATAACACATGCTTTGTGTTCCATCAAAAGCTCCCCTCTAACCGTTTGCTTTATCCCTGCCAATCCACACATGCTATTGAAGAAGGAAAGGGGCAGTCGAAGATCTTGTTTGTGTGTCGACATGAAGTGTTCTCCAGGGTGAGGAAGATAAAGACAGTGTCAGGCTGCTAACTGCTCCACATTACTGCTACCATTAGCTCGTTTGCTTTGGAGCAGCAGTCGTGTCATCATTTGTAATCAAATGGAAACATGCTGATGTGCTCTGGCATCTTAGACACATTAAGTACTGACACCACATTAGCTGCTTATTTGTTATAAAGCAACAATCAATGTGATGTCAGAATTTGATTAGATTTTCTTAAGAGAGTCAAACATGGGACAATGTAACATCATCCTGCTGCGCATTTCCTTTTTATGCAAAAAAACCAAACAGATCAGATACAGAGGCTGGCAGTCTCTTGTCGCTCACAAGCATGAAGTTTGCAGGCATGTTTGTGGTGTAGAGTTCTCATCCATACACCCGCCTGCTGAATCGCTCAGCTGTCAATTGTGACATTTCACCCTGTTTTTATAGCATCAAATAACTAACTAAAACCAAACTTATCAGAAAAATGAAAACCTGAACATAAATCAGTGTGATAAGAACTACATACAATGACAGAAACCATCTTTAGGAAAAAAATTATTTGAGGTGTATTTTGAATTTTTAGTTTGGCCGATGCCCCATCTGCTAACATGGCAGGATTTATGATAAATACTGCAGCCAGCCACTAGGGGGCGATTGAAATGTTTTGGAGTTGGTAGACTTGATAGGTGCTATATAAATGCAAGTCTATTTACCATTTACCATCAAAACAAGTTTGATTGATCTGTCCCTAGGTTGACACTGCTGCACATCAGAGGACATTCGTCATTTCTTAAATTCCTCCATGGTCCCCCCTTTGAGTTTTGAGTAGTCTTGTGACGTTTACAACCATTTTATAATCAGTTTATAATATTTTATTAGCATTATATCTAACCTTTAGTATCTGTCATCTCATCCTGGTTGTAATCATATTCAGGATATGATATATTGGAACCTAAATGAGATGATAAGAAATTTGCTCTCCGCTCACCGCAGAGGAGAGTGCAGCCACTTGCAGAGGCAAAGGGCAGTGTCAATTTGATGTGTGCCAGCAGCCAGACCCTGTCCTGCACATTGACATAAATAAAGATGGACGACGCATCTCCACGTCCTCCCATTGTACAGAAATGAAGCCAAAATATCCCACATACGAGTGCTGCCATCTTGCGCAGTAGTCTGTGCAGTAGCGACCGGGCAGCGGAGCCACAGTCTCAAGTTCCCTCCCAATCACAAGCAGGGTTCAGCTGTCAATCATGACGTTTCACCCCATTTTTAAAGCATTGAATTACTAATTGAAACTAAACTGATCAAAAAATTAACACTTCAACATACATCAGCGAGATAAGAACTACCTCAAACGGCAGAAGTCATCTTTGAGAAAAATGTATTCACGGTGTACTTTGAATTTTTAGTTTGGCCCATGTCCTACCTGATATCATTTAGGTGGAGGGGTTTATGACCTATACTGCAGCCCACCAACAGGAGACGATCGAGATGTTTTGGCTTCACTTTTGAGGAGCTCTCATGTCGTCAATCTTTATATACAGTTATGGTCCTGCACATGTGTGAAAGTGCTCCTGTCAGTAAAAGAAGGTTACCGCAAATGTGCCCGTTCAAAATTACTCGTGATGTGAATGATTGATCATAAACACTGACAGGCAGCACAGGTTTACATCATCAGAAAGTGCCCAGCTAAGTTAACTATAGCATTGGATTTAACTAAGTTGGTAAACTATATGCCTCTTCACACACCTGGGAGCCGCATCTGATTGCTAATATTTTGCCATGCATTACTTTTCATGACAAGATCATGGTATGTTTTTCATGTTGTTTTAATTGAGGTTGGAGAACTCTGAAACACAGAGTTTTTTTCTCTATATCAGCTCTCTACCTCCTCCTCCTCCTCCTCTGCTGCCAAAGATAGCCCTTCGCCTATTGGGCATCACCCATAGGAAAACATGTAACAGCCAACTCAGAGCGCTTTTTCCACTGATCGTGTCCACATACAGTATGGTGTGTGCGGGAGTGTCTTTAACATCACAGTCTCAGTCATTTCTACACCAAGGTGTAGGTATGATCTGTCTTTTACTGATGGCTGTCTTGACCGTGTTTTATGATCCAATATTTATTTCCTTCATTAAACAACTTACATGCACAATTTAGATCTACATTAAAATTGTTGGAGCAGTTAAGATATTTTACAGCTAAATACCAGAATAAAAGAGAGCCAAAAAGAAAAAAGCAACCAGCAACATATTTAACCGTCTTGTTTCAAACTGTCAGAGTTAGCTTTGGGCCTTACCCATTCAATGAAAACTTTTTGTGTAGATCACACTGTCAAACTAAACCAACCAGAGGCAGTACTGAATCCTTCTGGCAGACAGAGCTCCAGTCTGGAGAGTGCATGTGATAGCTCAGCCTGGATGGCAGGTGCCACTGGAAGGTAAGCCGAGGCAGAGTTCAGTTATGGAATAGAATGGGGTGATTTATCTCAATAATGACTCCTTTTTGGGTGACAAGGCAATTTGCCCAGAGGTGTTTTTTTTTTTCTCTTCTGTGCCCCAGGATGAAGGTTGCTTTCAAAGGTAGGCAGTGCTGATGGAATGGCCTCAAATCAGACTGGGGACGGGGGGAGGAGGCTTTAGTAAACACACATGAGCAATCCTTTAGTTTGGCTGTGTCAGCTGAAGGGGGGACAATAAAGAGAGGGGATGAGGCAGAGCCACTCTCCCACCGGAGAGGAAGACACTGGTTCTGAGTTCATCTTTCTTTTCTTTTCTGAAGAGGTTACTGTCGAGGGTTGAGCCTCAAAACACACTGCCTTTTGATTTCCATCCTTCCCTTTGATCCTGACATACAAATCTGCCATGTGGCTGCATATCTGTATCTCAGAGTTTGCACATCAAAAAGCTTTGCAGTCAAACCAGCAATAACTTGGTTCTCTCCATGGTATCAGTAAAAACATCCTTTTACTTTAACCTCAAATTACAAGCAGGCATAATATATGGCCAAAGGGCTTCGGACTCAATGTTACAGAAAGTTGCATTGAGTGTATTTCAGGACATTTTCTTACACAGCTGTAGGATACTGGTGTTGTTATTTACAGTACATGCAGCACAGGCTACTTTTGGAAAGTACTTCCAATCAAAGTTCAGATCTCCAGATTTGTCCCCTATATAAAAAAAAAATACAGACAATAAACAATGAAAAAAAGTTATACACGCAGGACAACAAACCCACTTAATGGATAAATCATATATGTTAATAATACATCAAAAGGCAACTGCAGAAGTCAGAGGGATAAATGCTCAGTAATCTTGTGTGTTTCATTTTAGTGCCTTCTAGACTTCAGAAACATATTTAGGCAAAGTTACTGGCTGAAAGGCTTGTAGGGTTTTATTTAAGCAAAGTTATTTGCATTATCAAATGCAAGCGGTATGTCATTTGTCTTGGCAGTGCTAGTGTTAACAGACACACTTACTCCTTTCTGTCGGCTCAGCCTCAGCACGGTTCTCTGATGTATTTAACAAACAGAGCCTTCAGCACTGTGCGCTGTTTACAGACGTCTGTAAACAATAGCTGCTAGCACTATTTCAAAGTGAGCTGCTCCATGAGCTGCTCCACTGGAGCTCGCATTTGTTGCATGCGTTCGGGTCAAACTGATCATAATTGGTGCGTTCACTGACAATCCTGCCTTGTTACGTTCTGCGCCTTATCCCATCTGAACTGGAAAAAACTTCATTAAAGAAGCGAAGGCTAAAGTTAGCGTGAGAAAAGGAATGCGTGGCGTGAGAGTGTGAAATTTGTGTCAATTACATGAGTCTCGAAGCGTGAGTGTTGGCAGGCCTGGACTGGGGAGACCACTGCCTCTTCCTGTTTTGGTTCCACAATACCTCAGGTGCTACCTTGGTGCCATAAATTAAGCCTTAATTTTTCCACTAAAATTCCAGCCTGGTGGCAGCATCTCGCTACAGTGCAATATTCTGCTGGGAAACCCTGGATCCTGGCATTCATGCGGATGCCAATTGATACAAACCACCTGCCCAAACACCCTTGCAGACCAAGCACACAACACCCCACCCACCCACCCACCGGCACACCCCGATGACATTGGTCCCCCAGCTGAAAGCACAAAAACTGCTCAGGAACAGCCCGAGGAACATGACAAGGAGCTTAAGGTGTCCACCTGGCCTCAAAATGCTCCAGATCCAAATCTGAATTAGCATCCATGGGACGTGCCAATCCATGGATGCCATCGGGGAGTGCTGTTGCCATGAGGGGGTTTACTTTGTCTGAAACAAAGTTTGGGAGGGTTTTATGGGTCAAAGAACATCCACATGAATACCAGGACTCAGGGTTTTCCACCAGAACATTGTACTGTAGCCATGATCAATGTCATTCACTTCATCTGTCAGTGGTTTTAATGTTGTGACTGATCTGTGCATTTCCTCCACAATGATAAGTTCAAGCATATAAAGTTGTCTATTTTTAAATTATTTAATTGTGTTTAATTTTCAGAACTACATGTATATTTTCCCTCAAAATATTTTTCCGACTACATTTTGTGTTTTGGTACAGCAGATTTCTCCATCCAGATGTATCTGTTTGTGCTATCAGACAACTGCAAGAATATTAAAAAAAGTAATTAGGAGGAGGAGTACTTAGGAGGTCTAATTAGGGGTCTTAACCACAGTTACAGAGTTGTCCAGCTTGCCTGGGGCCACAGAAAAACATTAGGGTTAAATAAGAGCCATCACATCACACTGTGCAATATGGAATAATTTCAAAAGACATTTCTGGGTTGGTAAGTGAATCATATCTAACACATTTATAAATCCATTAACCTAACAGAGTCACTTAATGGAACTGTGTGTGTGTGAAACTCCATCAGAGTTGGGAATCAGGATGCCTTGGATGTCAGAATTGGCCTGGCTGATTAGGGTCAGTCCAGTCTTGAAGAAACGACATCACAGTGTTAATGACCACAATGTCTCCATGATTTGTTCCAGACCACTGAAAGTAATGTGGCTACAGTAAAATGGGCCTCGGGTCACTCTTAAAATTTTAATTTCATCGTCATTAGTGCCTTTTGAATAGTAGTAGACAAGTCATTGAGCTTTTGGTGTGTCCAGAAACGAATTGATGCAATGATGCACACAGCGGTGATACACCGATATATGGGCCTTTTTTAAAATATTGCATATTGAACATTCAGCGTAAGCTCACATTTAAAGGCAGCAGCGTGTCCCAGAGTCCCCCCTGCGGAGGAACAGGTATGGTGCTTCACCCTGCATTATTTAAAGGACCCATCTGGTCGTCAGCATGTTCACATTAATTTCCTATCTGACACAAAGCTGTTGGTTTCAGTTCATATCAATATACTTTTAAACACTGCAAAAAAAACAGAAAAACAAAATCAACACTATGAATCTTTTACCAACCTAATTTAAGTCATGTTGGTATGCTCAGTAAATCACAGGCAGGCTGTTATTTTTAGCTCACACTTATAATGCACCAGAACACAAATGTAACTTGAGCTGCTGATTTTTTTTATTGATTAATCTGCCAATTTCCCAAAGCCCTCAGATTTCTTCTTTTGTCCAATCAAAAGTCCAAAACTCAAAGACTCTTCATTTACTGTCTAAATTACTAACAATTTGTACATTATCAAAATAGTTGGCAGCTAATTTTCTTTCTATCGATTAATGGACTAATCGTTGCTGCCCTAACCAATCACTCAGTCAGCATGTGCTTGGTTGTTTGGTGCAGGTTTAGTCAATTGGATAAAGAATATCAGTCAAATGTTGGAGAATTCGCAGCTGGAGGAACAGGTGCAGATGTGGCCATGCTGTTACACATACCCAGTCTGTCAAGCCTTAGCTTCAGGCAACATACAGATTAAAAGAACCACAAATTTGCAACAGCAAATATGAAGAGGCAAAATAAATACAAATTAATGTGTGTTCCAATCTCCTCAGTAGAAGTTGGCAGCTTCCATTATCTCTTCAGTAGACGTTAAAGCCACACGCTTCATGTGTATCATGATATATTCGGCAAGTCTGTTTCCGTTGTCTTTGCATTTTGCTTTTACCACTACACTAACTTTTCCAACTCAGCCAAACTTATAAACGGTTTTCAATATTTTTTTTCCAAAATTCTAATGTTTCCACTGAGGCTTTTATGTGCAAATTGAAAATGTGAATGAAAATAGGTGGAGGAAACACACTTAATGACGAGCAGGATGCCCCACCAAATGCCGACTGACTTCATCCCAAAATTAAAACATAACTTACAAGTATTTTATGTTTTACTTGGCGATTTGGCCAAACATACAATTGCCACCTCAAAATAACATAAGTTTGCATATATCTGATTGGTTGGTCTGGCCATATAAAAACTGACGCATAGCCAGGAGAGCTATCGCTATCGTTTCATATTGTATTTACCGGTAGTTGCTTATACTCTGTTTATCAGCCTACTTCGCTCATACTCAGTGACTCTGATAAGAATAGCCTACTTTTAGCTTTAGTTGATCCGTGTGATGCTGCTAGATTTATCTGCCTGCTTGTAAATTGCAGTTGTTGAGATTATTTGTCATTTGCAATCCCCTTCTAGATGTAAGTTAGTTATCTAGCTGTGTGTGTTAATGTTAGCGCGCACTTAGCAAACTTAAGTTTCCTACTGCATGGTAGTGGCACGTTTCTCTCTAAAAAATAGGCCTATTTAGTTTTTAGTGGTTCACTCACCATGCTTTGATTTCTCTATTCTCTCTTTCTCTGTAACCATGCACTGATTTCTGTTTGTTAAACCTCGCAACACAAACCTTGCAAACCTTGTTATGGGGCCGCAGTCAATATAGGCAGGCTCTGTGGTGTCTTCTCCCAGCATTGCTCCTCACGGCGACCCGACCCCTGACCCCCAACCGAGTGGCACAAGTACCACACCCCGAGACGGCCTTTGTGGCGCAGCGTAGCACAATTGCAGCCCACCCTGTGCTGTACATACATTCATACTGTTGTGTGCAGTATGCATGAAATTGGGATATACTACTTCATCATAACATTGTACCTTGAACTTTGACCCTCTTGCTCATACATCTGTTGTAGTCTGTATATAGTCTGTATATTAATGTACTAATTGTACACATAAGCCACACAAAAATGTTGTATTTATTATTATTATTATTATTATTTAAATGTACTGTCATCTGTTACTGCGCCTTCTGTCATCTGTCTGTGCTCCCTCAGCGGTGGGTTAGAACAGCCAGAAAAGCATGCTGGTTTACAGCAAAACATGACCGGATGCAGTAGGACATCCGGATATTTTTGGCATACTGCATTTGACATACTGGCTGGAGTAGTCTGCAAAGCTAGATGTGTGCTTCTGTTTCCCATGTTGCAAATTTGGTGGAAATAATGACATTCAGTTTTTCCAAGGCTTTAATAATTGGAACTACCAATTAGGCCTCCAATGTAGCTTCACATTTAGACTGAAAAACTATACTCGAGTCCATGTAAGACTAGATAATTATATACAATATAAATAAAGTTGTCCTCCGATAAGGGGGTGGTGGAGGTGGGTTTAAAACAAAATGGAAATGCCAGTAATAAGTCCTAAACTCTGTTATAATAATAGGTTGTGTTTTTTCCCACATAGTATCGTCTCATACTCACTGGGATTTTTGAATGGGTGGTGATACTTTGTGAAGATTATCTTGTTAAAAATAATCTGTCAACAAGCTTCTGTTGTCCCCAGACTTTGTTTTCTGCATCAATCCAAAGGCAGAATCCTATTAGACCTACAAAAAAAAGTCATCCCTGTGGCAGTGAACACAGCAGTAGTTGGTGTCCAATCAACATCTCTTACTGCCCCTCCAATCAAAGTAGCCTAGAACCGGGCCTGAGGCAGAGGTCAGGGTCTCTGCAGATAAACACACCACACCGTCATCAACTGATGATGGAGAGGGATTACTTCTGTATGAGTATACATTGTTTTTAGGGAAATCCTGCTCAGCCTTTACCTTTAAGGAATAGTTCACCCAAAAATGAAAATCATCTAATCACCCCCAAGCTGATGGAAAGTTGTGTGAAGTTTCTTAGTCCACAAAGCATTTCTGGAGCTTCACTGCAAAACAACGTTCTTCTTGACATCTGAAGCAGATTGGGATTAGTTTAAAAACATAAATATTTTTTCAAAAGCAATTTGTAATCTTGGGGCTCCTGGAGACTTTGATTATGCCAGATCCATGTCAAAAAATTACCAAAAAGATCCATGTATGGATCCATTTTATCTTGAGCAGGATTTCCCTAAAAATGACTCATACAGAAGTAATCCCTCCCCATTATCAAGAAAAACTCTGATTTGATTTGACTTTAAGCTGCCTACAAATGTTGATATTAGCCTTCAACAAATTTGTATTAGTGTAACCCTCACACCCACCCACCCACACACACACACACACACACACACACAGTCCCGCCTCTGGTTGGCCCTTGCTTGTTTGTGATTAATGCAGCATTTGTGTCCAGAGTGTAGGCTTATTTCTGCTCAGTTGCCTGCTCTTCCTAAGCTACGGCCTGTGTTGCTGATAATGACAGCTGTGAAAGGAGTGGGGGACTGAAAGAAAACCAGTGGGGGTGGTGCGTAGCTGTGGATCCAGTCATTCTGCCCTGCCAGGCCTGTATTTACCATCCTTCTGTGTCCTGCAGTGTCACACAGGGGTGCACACCGCTCTGCCTCACTTGTACTCTGTTTACCAGGGTAAGGGCCTCTTTTTCTAAGCAAGAACCGTCTCCATTCAAAAGTGGGATTTCATGTGTTAGAAAATAGTTTTTTCAAGCAGGAAGAGAAGATAAGTGCTAGATTATTACATTTCAGGGTCGTGATGAAAGGCTGTGATGGATGCATGTCCTACAAACTCCATTATCAATAATAAGTTACTTTGGCTTATGTTGTAGACATTATACAATGTTATAATGTTTTGGTGCTGTATTATAGCCTCTTTAATCATCCGATTGAGACGATATTATGAATTATTATTATCTCCTCAGGGTTTTCCTTGATCAATCATTAGTTAGCCTTTAGGACAGTTTGTTCACTGTTCATTGTTTCATTTAGTGACTGAATCTTAAAACATTTCACTACACAAAAAACAAGAAATCATTCATATTACCTAAATTTTATGCAACCTATAGTTGCCAATTGTCACAGTAACACAACACACATTCCTGGCCCATGGCTTTTCCAGGTGTGCAGCTCTCAGAAATGATGGCTGTCAGAGGAAACGATGTTTAGAGAGCACAAAGAAAGCAGCCTGGCCTCCAACTGTACAGACAGGATTTAAATCTTCAGTGCAAACTCCTTTTTAAAGAAAATGAAAGGAACACATTTAAAATGGTCATCTGGAAGGTTTCAGTCCTGAATTGGCCACACTTGTAGTTACTAACAGGAACAGCAAATGCGGTTTACCTCTACAGGTCACATAATTTTTGGGGGGTAAGGCAATAATTGGCTTTTGTCCATCATTCTGTGAGCAACCGTGACCTCATTTTATGATGCTCACATAAGAAGTGTGTGTGTGTGTGCTGCAGCCTGTCGCCTGCAACTCTTCATCTAACAGCTCACTCACTTTCTCCCTGCAATACTTCAAAGTGATCTGCTGTCAAAACATGCCCAAAATGACTGCTGTCTTGTTGTGCAGACACATTTTTGATGAATGATAGCCGTAAATGCTAAGCTCACCCTCAAACACATTTCCTGCGTTTTGCGGGTTAAATGCTTATAATATGGAGCTGCAGCATGAGCAGTACCTCAATACAGCATTTTTTTTCCAGGCTTGTCAAGATTGAAATCCAGTTTACAATACTGCAAATGTGTTAAAATTGCAACACTTTCTTTAATGGGCCATAGGCTCAATCACCATTGTGTTACCTCATTTCTTGATAGACTTCATTTATTAATACATCTGTAAGTCAAATATTTATCTGCAAATGGGAGTGACTGAGATTCCCACTATATTATTTTACTAAATATTGAAATGATAGAATAAAGTTCATTGTTGGTGTATTATTTGAAGATTTTTGGGCCCAATTCCTCTTCCTCTTACTGGGGCATGAGGTTGAGTTGATCTGCTTTTTCAAAACATGTCACACAGAACATACAAATACAATAAAATAAATAACTGAATGAAATAGAAATAAGGAAGAAGCGGTCGGTTTACATTTGCATGTGCCTTTTGAGACAGCAACACTTCTGGCACCTTTTTATGGGTGTGAAATGAATAGAATTGAAATTAATTTGATTTGGCACATCATTTTTTTGGTTCATCAGTCATATGATAACATATTTACAGAAGACCAGGTTCCATTGTACTAAGAAACCGATGCTGAAAGTTGACTAATGAGTTGGTTGAATGACAGAAAATTAATTTGCAACACTGTTGATAATCAATTAATTGTGTCAGTCAGTATCAAGCAAAATGCTAAATGTCCTGGTTCCAGCTGCTCAGACGTGAGGATGTATGGAGGATCGAAACTGCCAAAATCATAAATAAATGATGCAATAAATTAATCTGCCATTAAATGCACCAAACATGATATCAAAAATAAATGTAGGCATTAATTAATTAATAAAATGTGCCATAAATTGGGATTGCTGTTTTAATTTGTTTCTTTATTTAGTTACCTTTGTATTACTTCCCCTTTTTTATTTAGATTTTCATTTAATTTACCATTTAAATTAATTTAAGTTATTTGTGTTTTTATTTCTGTATTATTTTCCCTTTACATTACTTACCCTGTTTATTTCCCCAGACTTATTAACTCCACCAAGGAGGTTATGTTTTCACCTGTGTCCGTTTGTTGTTTGGATTGTTTGTTTGCAACAACTACTGAATGGATTTCCGCGCAACTTGGTGGAAGGATGGGGCATGGGCCAAGGAAGAACCCATAAAATTTTGGCGCAGATCCAGATAAAGGGGCGGATCTAGGAATGTTTTATCTCTTTCTTTAACATTGCGAGATGGGGCATTTTTCCACATTTTCATACATTTTACAGGAAATAATGCATGGATCTTGATCAAAACAAAAATAACCAGGCATATTTAGAGGGCTGGTATCTATGAGTGTGTACAATTTAGTGCGGATCCAAATAAAAACCTGGATCTAGCGGATTTAAACGTGTTTAAAATTGCTTGAAGTTGTCTTTAACTTACAACGCGCTGCCGCTCCTGATCTAAAATCTCGCTGTGGCTGTTTCTGCTTAAAGCCGATAACAAAGCTCAAAATGTCCGGCCTGTCTCCAAGCGGGCTGCCGTGACATCTTGCAGACTGCAGCCAGCAGGTGAAGTCCCCCGTCTCCCCTTCAAACAAATTGCGACCCGTAACTCAGACCAGAGAAAAGCCTCTGTATGTTCAGTTCTCAGCAGTTTTGTAGCTTCTAACTGAATCTCTGTGGTTGACTTTGGGGGGTGTGGTTTGATGTAGCAAGTTCTTCATTATCATCATCATTGTATTATTTTCAGTATTTACTTCCTGTTCTATGCAACACCTACATGATGAAATGTTTTTTAAAAGGACGGAAACAAGGGTAACAGTGAAAAGATGATCAGTGACAAAAAAAGATGTGCTCAGTACAGCAGACTGGTGATGGAGTGCAGGACGATTCAAACTGGGAGTGATCAGAGTTTGAGTTGATCTATGAGCTATAGCCTACTTTTATTATAACTGCTGTTTTCCCACGGTTATTAATATGTTTATGTTTATGTTAAGAGAGGCTTTTGCACTGATACTTTGTCAGATCTGTCTTTAGACATTTCTCGTTTTGAGCTAACTTAGCCTGGCTAGGTAACATAGCTGCTTATGCCAGCAACCTTTCAGAGACACCGGCAGAGAGACCCCTTTGGACCCCAACAAGAGAAGTCTCTATCTCCTGTGGCAGTAAACTAGCAGATAACTGTGCTATATTCAGCTTCACTAACTTTAGATGTTTAGAGCTATTGAACATTAATTTAACTACTGAACAGCAGTGCTACTATGTACTGGCACTCCCCTAAACACACCAGGAGAAGCTCTTGTATTAGACCAGCTGACTATCCCTGTCTTTCAGGCAGAGAAACTGACAATAACTGCTCTTGGAAGATTCCCTCTGACTACCAGCTCTGTAGCCAAGCATGTCGCTCCCATACACGGAGAGGTTATGGTCACTCTCCCCCTGTGTCCCCTTTGCCAATTTTCTTTTCCTATGATGGCAACTGGATGACCAGAGGTTAAGAATACGAGTATATGTATACCGAGTACGCATTCTGCCACCATCCTAGGAAAAGAAAACTTGCATCCCCTACGTATCCAGGAGGCCATGTCTGACACAGACATTTATCCTTAACTTCTCCGTTGCATTTTTTAAATGTACTTTATTTTAAAGATTATATTTTACATAACAGCACTGCAAAAATTAGTGGTTTAGAGCCTTTTTGGTGCAGTCACCATCCATTCTAGACAGAGGGTTGGGATTCGGAGGACAGGGCAAGCTCTGATGACATCATTGGGGATGATGCCATCATGTGCATGAGTAATGGGACAGCGTTATACGCATTTTTTCATGTTTCAGCAGCGCTCAATTTTCACTTGTATGAGCAACGAAGAGAACAACCGGAGGGATTTATAATTCTACACAGTGGTGGAGGGTAAGGTTATCCAAATGTGTGTGTGCAAGTGTGCAGACAGCAATGTGCATATGTGAGTGTGCATCTTGTATACTGACGAGGCGGTGTGTGTCCACACTTCAGAGGGATGTGAGGCGCAGTCACTGGGCTTGAAATCAAGCACAGTGAAGATTGTTTATGGACTGCCAAAAATAATTAATCTCCCTTCTCTATGAAAATTAATCGGATTAAACTTTCTTGAAGCCCAGTGAATCTGTCTCCCTGCAATGTGCGGACACTGAATCTCTTGCTGCTCCTCTGTACTGCCTTGTACCCATAATGCCAGTCCTATACGCCGGATTGACTGGCTCCACTACGACAATGGGCTGCACAATGACTGTGGAGTGTAATCACATTCCCCTGCTTGTCTGAATGCTTGTCTTTCACGGTGGGGAGTGAGAGAGCACTGGCTACTTGACCAGTATCATATTCTGACCTTTTGACAGAGATGCTGAAGCGCTGGGAGAGATTTGTTGATTAGGGTTTCATCTGTGTGTCTCTGGCCGCGGGTGAAACACATGTTCACATGATGATTTGACCTTTTCAGCAGTACTCAGATGAGGATTCTGTGTCCTCTTTGCCTCTCATCATGTAAGTGGGTCCTGGGTTAACATCCTAAAGAGGGTGACTCCAAAATATTCACTGGCCGCTTTGGTTCTTGCATGCTTGATGCAATCCGACCATTCCAATTCCTCTCTTCTACTGACACACACCCACACACAGAGTACATAACGGTGCCCTTGTAGTTATATATGTGTTAGATGGCTCTGAAATGATTCCTAATATATTTGTCATTTCTGATTTTGACAGAACAGCCTGTTCTCACCTCCAGATCTTCAGATACCAACACTTTGTCACAGCTCCTTGCATCTTGTCCAGATGCACAAGGTACCCTTTGTCGCCTGGCAGAGACGCACAAGGTTTAGAGCACCTGCAATGTAAACCCATCTGCATCAGTGTCGGACAAGCTGAACAGACACATAGCACAACGTTGTTTACAAGCCAAACAATGTCCCAAGAAGGGTTGAGGTCAGGGTAGAGTGGAGGGTCACACACATGACTTTCACCCAGGGACTGGAGTTTGCACCTAAAAAAAGGTAACCTAGATCTTGTACGTCAGGATAAGATGTGAGGGGCATGAGCCTTTGCTCACTGACCAGAGACGCTAATAGGAAGGTTTAGCGCGTTAGCCGCATACGTGCCCTTGTGCGTGAGGAGCACATGACAAAGCGTCATTACCTGACGACCTGGGATGAGAACAGGTTAGACAGAATCATGTTCAAAACGTCAACATTATAAAGGACCCTGTAGCAGCCTTTATACTGTGTCTATAGAAGGGGTGTAGTATGTCTGATTGTTTGACTAGACGTTTTTTGTTTTTTTTATTGGACCGACTTTCAGCAAAGTCACAGAGGAGTACAATGTTATCATAACTGCTAGAACTGATGGCCTGAGATACTAAAATACAACGGAAATTGTAATAAACTGTAGTTTTCCTTTCATCGTAAATTAGAGTAGATGTCATCACTAAGATTGTCTCTGTTGAGTGATTCAATAGATGATTTCTGTGTCTGAGGCTTTATAGACATTTTCAGAGTATTTTACTGCATAAAGTGTTTTCTCTTTTCTAAAATTATCTTTATCTGTTTACTTTTTTGCTCACTCAACCATCAGAAACAGGCAGGCAAAAAATAACACAGCATACAGATGCACCACCACCATACCCCCTGCTTAAAAAAGGCCCTGCACACCCATGGTACACCCACACATGTGGTTTCACATCTTTTGACTGATTAGACCTTTCCTCAGAACTGTGTGGGTGTGTATAGACTGGGCTTGTTTGACATCTCCACCACTATCCTCTTAGTTTTGTTACAGTTGCTCAGACAAATTTCAAATGTATTATTTTCTTATTATTGATCTTATTGGTAAATGGAGTTCAGTGTAGTTTCACCTGCCTTCAACCTAATGGGAATCACTGAAAACACCTGAAGGTGCGATAATGTGTCAGCGATCAATTACTTGCACACCCAGCAGACACTGATCGACAGTGGTACCAACTTCTGAGAATAGCAGCTCTTTAGCTGCTAAATGCTCCCCAATGTTCACCAGCTGGTTGCTTTGTTTGTCTGCAGTTTAGTGCTGGGCAGGTGGGGGATATTAAATTTATTAGAGCTGTTTTGCTGGAACCAACCATCTACATGGGAATTGATAAGACGAATGTAACTGAAACATACAGAAAATGTGCTGTAAAACCACACAATGAGTTAAAATGAGGGTAAAAAGCTCAAGGGATTTATAAGCTGACTGTAAAATTCTCTGTGATTTTGGCACCATGAGCAGCACTTTCATAATGCACAGTCATTTATTGTTTCAATAATTATATCTAAAATATTGATAAATGCAAGTTCAACTTTTTAAAAAATGCATAATATAACCTTTGAAGCAGTATTCTTAATACACAGTAGATCATATAGTGCAAACAACCATGGACTGACTCAGAGTGTACAGAACAATTCTCCCTCAAAATACATGGCCATAATTATTTTACAGCAGATGTTACAGTTGGCTAGTCAAGTCATTGTTTCTTAGGTTTAAGAGTTTATAGTGTAAGAACTTAAATTATATTTTGGGACATTTTTGCTCAGTTGACAGTTGTTTCAGTGTTGGTGGCTGCTCCTACATGGATGGATGGATGGATGGATGGATGGATGGATGGATGGATGGATGGATGGATGGATAGTTTATTCATCCCCATGGGAAAATTCGGTTGTCTTGTAGCTCACACATACAAATAGCCACTACCATTGGCTGAGGTGTTACAAAGCCTGATGGCTGTGGGGACAAAGGATCTCCTGAACCACTCAGTCCTGCAGCGCAGTGAAATGAGATGAGCTCTCTGGCCTGACAGGATGTTGTAGAGAGGGTGGCTGACATTGTTCAGAATGGCCTGCACCTTGTTCCGTGAGCATCTATCCACCACAACCCCCAGTGAGTCCAAACTCCTGCCAAGCACAGAGCCACCCTTTTTAACCAGCTTGTCTAGCTGCTTAGTGTCCTTGCCTGCCATGCTGCCTCCCCAGCAGACTGCAGCATAAAATAGGACACTTGCCACGGCTGACTGGTAAAACATCTGTAGCATTTCACTGCAGACATCGAAGGACCTAAGCCTCCTTGAAAAAGAGCTGGCTCTGCCCCTTTTGGTAGAGAGCATCTGTGTTCATGGACCAGTCCAGTTTGTTGTCCAGGTGCACACCTAAGTATTTATAGGTCTGCACCACCTCAATGTCCTCCCCTGGCTGAAGAGGGGGCTTAGACCTGTGAAAGTTCACAATCAACTCCTTGGTCCTGGAGGTGTTCAGCAGGAGGCAGTTCTTCTTGCTCCAGTTGCTGAACGCCTCCGTCAGGTCCCTGTACTCCCCTTCCTGCCCATCCCTTATACAGGCTACAATTGCTGTCTCATCAGAGTATTTTTGGATGTGGCAGGATTCAGAGTGGTATTTGAATTCTGCAGTGTACAGGCTGAACAGTAGCGGAGCTAGGACGGTCCCCTTTGGTCGCTTTTGACCAAATTAGGAATTTACTGGCTCTGGTAAATCATAAAGGGAGCAGCTAATTTCAAAATTTACCTAGATTTGAGCTTCAGAAAGTTCCCTATCAGTACTGTGAGCGGACTCATCTTTAGACTCATAGAAAATGTGGAAATAAATTGTTTAATTGTTGGATTCTGGTTCCTTCCCTAGGCACCTGCAGCTGACACATCTCCCACCAGGCAGAATGTCGTATGGGTCCATTGACGGAGGCTCTTTTGGCAGTCGCAACCCATTTGGAGGTCCTACGAGGCAGGGCTACCAGCCAGTAGGTAAGGTCATCGATTTCTGTATGATTTCATGAAAATATCATGTTATGCTGCTCATTTAAAGTACGTGTAGCTATGTATGTATTAAAAAAACAATAAAAGCTTACAGACAGTGGCATAACAGATAATACAATTGCCAAGATTAATTTTCTTTACCACACTTACACAGAGAATTCAGTTGTGGCATTACACCATGTGCACTTGTGAGGGACACTCGTGTTGCAGCAGTTTGGAGATTTCATTTATTTCTTTGACTGCTCTTTTTCCCTGACAGAATGATTGGGATGAGAAATCTGCTGTCACAAAAGAAAACTGAAAAAACTACAGTTCCTTTTTAATATTTTATATTGTAGAGATTGTGGGCATAGGAAGTTCTAAAAACTGAACTTTATCAGATTGCCTCTTAACTCTGTCAGTGATGATGATTGACTACAGTTGGTAACTATGCCTGTATAAATAGGGCTTGATTGAGTACACGGATTCCATTAAGGCACAAACATTGTTTCTCAATTTACCTACATCCATTCAGTGACTTATATTGACACCTCATTTACAATGTAGTCGAGTAAAAAAAAAGTAAAATAAAAGCTTCTAGACACAAAAAACCTTCAATGAGAAACTTACATAAAAGTGGCAATAAAAAGTAAAAACAATAAAAACCACAATAAAACCTTAAGAGTAAATAAAACCCTTAACCCTGTATCGGGCGAGGGACCATATTTGGTAACTTCAGTGTTGTAATAAAATAATAATATATATTATATAAATATTATATATTTATATTATATATAATACAATAAGTCTTGTAATATCCCCTAATATCCTCCTCCAGGGTTGAAATTTTGAATTTCCAAGTATGTCAATGAGTGCCCTATAAAGGGTTAATAATAAATAAAAACAGTTAAAATTTAAAACAAATTAATCAACGAAAACAAGTTCATCTGGAAGTAAAATGTGATACAGTTAAAGATTTAAATTATGGAGCCTTCATTTGTTTCTGGCAAATGATGAGTGTACAACATAAGTCCAATATTAAATATCTGGCTCCAATATGTTGCATTGGTTACCTTTTTGTCTCTGATGTTTGGTGCCACACAGGTTTTCTCACTGTGAGAAAAACCTTTCACATAAGTCATTGACCTATTGCCAATATAAGAATTAATTATGATTATTTAGTGCAGCTAATAATAGAAAAATTGAAAAAGTCAACACTGACTTGACTATGACATGACAAGGGATATAGGCAGATTGCATTAAATGTAAAGATTTTGTGATGTCAGTTAAATATTTAATCAAGAGAATGTATGAATCAAGGCTGACTAAGGGGAGATCAGGTAAGACATTACAAATTCATCTGCTGAATACGACCGAGGAAATGTTTGAGTAAAAAAAACAACCTTTTGTGTTTTCAGAGGCTTCATATCATTGACCTCTCCCAATCGTGAAAAACAGTCGTACTCAAGTATTATTTGTACCAGTTGCATTTCCAAATAGTGGCTTTATGAAAGTTTGCATGAATTTTAGTAGTCACCCACTTTTGTACTTATGAGCAGGTAATCAGCGTCAGGTGTTCCATTCCCAACAACATATTAATTATTCATCAAGAAGTTAATAATTCAATCAACACTGCTTGTACATGAATAAAAATGCACATACAAATATGATTACATGGGGAAAAAAGTGCACAAATAAGTGCTGCACAGATTGTGTTACCTACAGTATACGTATCATCTGTGTGTATATGTGTGTACATGAATCTGTGTGTGTGTGTGTGTGTGTGTGTGTGTGTGTGTGTGTGTGTGTGTGTGTGTGTGTGTGTGTGCTCTTGCTCAGAGGTCACAGGTTGTCGTAAGGGTTAAGCAGTGTGAAAAGCAGCTTCATTGGATTTAATCCTCTCACTGCTTTCATTAGCCTGGTAATGAGTTAGGAGCAAGACAGAGCCCCTGAGGCAAAATCTGTTTCCAGCCAGACTGGAGGTGTGTGTGTGTGTGTGTGTGTGTGTGTGTGTGTGTGTGTTTGAGAATGATAGACAGATGGAAAGAGACTGTACAGATAAGTCTACAGATAAAAAGACAGCGAGGACAATGAACTAATGTTTGACGACTCAAGAATACCAATGTACATTAATGAGAAACAGTGTTTTTCTGTTCTGTATTTTTCATCATCAGTTGAAATGACCTCACCTCAAAATACACAAAGGAATTCACCAAATGCATTCCAGGTCATTTCAAAGGGTGTCTGCTGGTCATATAATAGACTATTTTATCAATTTTCTTCCATTTCCTACTGTCTGTACAGGCCTTGCAAGATACCATATGAAAGTAAGGCCTGAAATACTTTACATATTCTCCATGCTGTCTGGTACCAAACTGGTGTTTGATATGTCTTTGTACAGTATCTCTTGGTCAAACAAAGAATAATATAGAGATTTCAACTTATATTTGAGAATACATGAAATGATCTTTGAGACCTAGAGAGCAGAACGACTCTAAAACAAACTCACAGACATAAAACATTGATGTACCTTTGGCTCAAGCATGGCCAAATGTGACAGGAAGTGTACAGGAAAAGAAACTGAAAGTTAACATTCACCAGTTCAAATGTATGTTCGTAAATTTAATTACGTAATGTCACATTAAGTGACATACATAAGTCAGCTGATACGCATAACATAACAAGGCTGTTTTTTGGGGGGGGGGGGGGGGGGGGGGGG
>JBBPCS010005983.1:0-10111 GCA_037974645.1 Hollardia meadi
GTGGAGCCAATGTGTCTCTGAGACCGAGATAAAAACTTGTCCCACATCCTGAGGAAAATATGCAAGGCCATAAACCATAGTTTCTTTAACGTGACCTTGCTCACCTTTTAGTCCATTTGGCTTCAGAGCTGAAAACCCTTCACCAGAGGAGCTGTGGCTCCTACACTGACAATATGTCCTTTAAAAAAATTATTCAAAATAAAAATATGATTCATCTCTCAAGTGAGAAGACAGCAAGATGCAAGGAAGAACACAAAACCAGTGACTGCCAGGGTTGGCAACACCGTCTGATTGTTTTGTGTGTCTGCTGTTAATTTAGTTTGGCATTTTCACAGGGAGAAAATTGGAAAATGTTTTGGTCTGTGCTTCAGTGGACACAATAAATGGTGCATCTTCACACGCAAGTAGATGCAGTCAAACATTAACTGCACCCCGCCGCTTCCTTCAAACCCCCACCAACATTCAAGCATTTCATTCTTTGGCAAGAGGTCGGTCATGGCATTCACAATCTCATTTTCCAGGAAAAACGGAAATGTTTTCCACTTGCTCACTGGTGTGGAGGACAATAAAGTGATTAAAGGGAGCCAAAATTAACGGTGAATACAGACTAGATTAAAAATGCCTTCAAAACAATGGTTTCAACCTACATTGCCAACCCCATGCAAAAAAATAAATAAATTACAGGGACAAATGCAGAGGTCTCCAGTTTGTATTCTTCGTTTAAGAAATAAGTCTTCCAATATTTGTTGAAATGTAGTATCAGTGCACATAAAAAAATATTACACAGCAAAAACTACTGAGTGAACACAAGATTTTACTTTTCTCAACAGATGCCTGGCTTGTTGTTTCAGAAACCAACCATCATTTTTGATATTCCTTGACAAGTAAACAAATGCTTGCTTTTTCTCAGAAGATCCGTCATGCGCCAGTGCTTTATGGAATGCTGTATTTCAAACTTTTGAGGTATAAAACAAAAACTTCCTCCCAAAGCACTTGTCTTTCAAAAGTTTTACTCTGTACACATTTTTTTGCACACAACAGAATGCCTCATCTTCAGCCTTATTTTTTATGATGTATCCCCCTCTGAAAAAGCCAAGAGCAGGTGTGAATTCACAACAACTACCAGTGATGATGAAATCCAACTGGCTGAATCTATCACTGTGAGGACCCAAGGGCATCATGTTCGGTGGGTTTACCACTATAAACTCCAGCCCACAAGCTCAGATTTAAGGACTCTTGGCCCGAGCACTCCCTCTCACTAACAGCCAACATCTGTGAATGGCGGCTTTGATACTTCAGCACTGTGCTGGTCTGTCATGTCCAGTAGAGACACTTGCTCATCACCCGCTGCCATGCCATATATTCCCCCCAATTCAACAGCTATCCTTGTACCTTCAGGAAGGTTGAAAAGGCTGAAAAGAACAAGAGAGAGATAAGGAAGTGGAGAGAGATGAAGTGTATTATAGCCTTTCCACACGTCATGATGCAATAACTCCTGAGTTACTTTGTGAGCGTGTGTCCGTCCTTCTTTAGGTATTTGTGTGCAAGTCCATGCAACAGCAGTCCTGTCCATCTCCCTGCTGTCAGTTGTAAGAACCAGGAGGCGGCACAAGTGAGATCTATTTTCAGGTCAAAGGCTCAATCACATCACAATGAGATGCTGACTTTTTTATCACCGTGGGCATGTAAACAACAGCTCCAGAGCTACGAGCTCTTATGCAACAATTCTCTACAGTCCTGTGCTTCGTTTAATAAACAGTCTCATGTGGCAGCGTCGAAAATATCCTGCAGGCCACATAGTACGCCAAATTATTTTCCCTAAGTAGTTATAGCTCTCATATTCTCAAAGAACAAAAGGAAGCTGTTTTGGGCTGCGGGTGTGGTCATTAATCAGAACTAAACATCCTTTTGCGCTTCAAGTAAAATAAAAACAAGATTGAGTGTGATGCTTTTGGAATGGATTAATGTGTTGCATGGATCTAATTAATTCACACAGTCAACCGTCTCGAGACATTTCTGTAGTTGCAGGGAGAAGAGGTTTCCATACAGTATGTACAGTACAGTATATATAATTATACCTATTGCTGCTACAACAAAGCTATCTGACAGTTATATTTTGTTTTGTCAGTTATACATTTAGATTTGGATTTTTCCAGTATACATAAATTGGCATATTCTTGTATCTTGTATCTGATTGGTCTGTGTTTTTGGTATTGCAAGCGTTAAAACAAAGTAGGATGTGTATTTGTACAAAGGATGCTGTTGTGGGTCCACCCATTAGTTTTCCCTCTTTTGCTACTTTTGTAAAAAATAAAAAAATATAAATAAATAAATAAAGAACATAAACATTATTTTTTAGTTGGATGTTTTCGTGGTTCACCATAAATAACTGGTTTCAGTTGTGTCTGCACTGGCCCTCTTAGGACTCTGTGCCTACTTGAAAGAGGTGATTAATGGTTGACTAATGCTAATTGCTTCAGGATGTAGAGAAAATAATTGCCACGGGAAAACTGCATGTATATTCCTTACTAACTTACTGACAGAAAGCTACTCATTGAAACTCAAACGTGTCTTAAAAGTAATTCAAGAAAAATCCTGACTACATAAAATGAAAATGAGATTGGATAATGTAATGTCTCTGCACAGAAAATAATGAAAATGAAAAAAAAATAATAATTTGGAAATCAAGAATCAGCATTCATTAACCATAACTTTGGATATGAGGTTGATCATGTGCTCCAAACATTCGCTCTGCTCGAGCAAGATGGAGGACATGAAAAGACAAAAAAAACCTGCGGGCAAAGCTGGATGAAAGAGATGCAGATAGATCTGATCTTAGAAGTGAGAAATAACACACTTTAATGACACAATGCACTGATTAGGAATGAAAGCCACTACTACTTAGATGAGAATGACACAGTGTTGTACCGTGGTTGTTCCATGCGGTCCTCGGAAAGAGAGATCCACCCAGGAGTTCACCAGAAGAGTGCCCCTGATTGAGTTCTCTGGGGCAGAAACGATGTTAGATGATAGTGCTCTGATTGCTGGAAGGCATGGAGACAAAAGTGTGAGAGGAGGAAACGAAACGAGAAGAGAGGGCTAATTTTGCATAAGTGATTGGGCTTGGTCCTTGGGCTGTCGGACAATTTCATCTAAGTGAAGATACTGATGACTGACTGATGAGCAAAAGTTTCAAAGGGAAAAAAGGGAAATCAATTTGGGTACCAAAGGCTAAAAGTGTGGACAAGATGACAGAGCAAGTCAGAAACTTCTCTCGATGACATTCAGACATTTCTGTAAATACTACGAAAAAAACACTGGATGCAGCAGCAGTGATATTCAAACTGATTTAAGGGATCTGGGGAAGGAGCTGTTTAATGTGAGCTATATATGAAAAAGACTAGAAAGCCTTTTCTGCTTCTGCTGTACAGCAAAGACAATGCAAACAGCATGCTGCGCTTCTTCTCCGATTATGAATTGAGGTGGGAATAGATTTTTTTTTTTTACCCATCCCTAATGCCAAGCCACATTCTGAATGTTTTACAACAGTGTAACTTTGTAGTAAAATAGTGCAGATACTAGACTGACCTGCTTGTATCCCAGACCTGTCTCCCATTAAAATGTGGGGCACATTATGAAGCTCAAAATAAGACAATGAGACCCCAGACTGTTGTTGACTGAAGTTATATATCAAGCAAGAATATAAAAGAATTTCTTTTAAAACTTGGACAATTAGTGTCTTCTGTTTCTCTAAGCTTACCAAGTGTTAAAAGAAAAGATGATGATGAAACACAGTGGTGAACATGCTCCAAACTTAAAATATATATATATATGTTGCGGACATCAAATTCAGAGTTAGTCCCCATTTACAAAAAAAAGTTTACCCGTCTGAACATTAAATGTCTGGTCATTGTATTGTTGAATATCGATCAAAAAGGATTACATTCTGGTTTTATTTACATTGTAGGCTGTAGTTACATTTATTGTTCAAACTGTGTGTGACACCTTGGCACACAGAAGGTCAGAATTTGTAACTGTAGTCTTTTGAATTTTCATTGTGTTTTAATGATTTCTGCTTACTAGAAACAAATTATTTTACGAGTCATCACTCACATATTTAAATACTAGTTTTCTTTTGGTTTTTCCAGTGAGGGAAATCTGTCTTTTATCCCTTGATAACACATTTCTGTCACCAGACATTACTTTCCAATAAAGGGTCCAGATGCACTGTTACTTTTTATAATAACATTTAAGTTATTTAATCACAGATTTAGCTTCAACTTACATAATGCTGTGTTCTGCCAGTATTTTATTATCCTTTCCAACTGTCACTCTGTTTTCAGCTCTCTAAGGATGTGATGGCCGAGGCTCTGTGATTGCATCAGGTTTTAATATACGTCCGACGGTTGTTTTCATGGGCAGAACACAAAGGGTTAGAGGAGGAGGATATTGAATGTGCCAAGAAGGATCTGTCCTATATTTACAACCCACATGTCAGCACCCAGTTTCCATAACAAGCGCAGCAAATTGGACACACACACTGAAGAATTCCCCAAATTCTCCACCTTAATCTCAGTGGGACTGTGAGCGTGAGCAGAGTGGACAATGAGCCGACAGGCACCAGAGGGTTAAGGACGGAGGCTATGTGCATCAAAAACACAATGGCATAGTCACACAGGTGATACATCACAGTCAGTCTTTCAAAGTTCACACAGTGCTGACTCGGCTGATCACCAGATAAATCTCTCTTTATTTTGCAGTATACCAGCTCAGCTGGCGTCTGTGGCCAACATTCCCACAGCAAAGCGGTTTAACAGCTAACAACCATAGCGACAGAGGAGGCTACAGCCATGGCCTACAGGAACTAAAAGTATGTCAGAGCTTATGGCGTCATAAGCATGTCGACAGTGTAATTACTCTCACTGCCAGAGGATGGAGACGGGAGTTCTGAACTGCACGTTTAAGTCAAGTAGTTTTTGTTGCATCATTAATTATGCTAATTCAGGCACAAGAACCTATTTTACACAGTGAAAGAAAAGCACAACTTGAAATTAATGTAAATTACTAATTAGCGTTTCCTAAAACTCCATAGAAAGCCATTTCACATATTCAAAATGGCTGTAATCATTGCACAGTTGGTCCACCACTAAATAACACTTCTAAACAAACTTAATTTCACTGTAAGGGACTAAACGAGTCATTTCTGTCGAAATCCCCAAAATTAAATTCCATGAGCTAATTTGCATAATTACACTAAGATTGAGGCAATTAAATAAAACATCACAGCACAATTCCAAGACCATTTCACACAAAATTAGATACAGGAGAGAACATAGAACTGTTGCTGTTGTTGGGTACTGCATATGTACATGTTGCGCAACAAATATATAAAGCTTGAAACTCATTATTACCACTGGGATTTTAAAATGGGAGTGCCTTCACACCAAGAGAAATTTTCCTCCATTCTATAATCTTTTACCTTACCTGTTGCATTGAGGAAGATCACCATAATCCGACACATCGTCTTCAGCACAGGTTCAGATAGAGATGTACACAGCGTGTGAATGTGTGTAGTGTTGTTTTGTCTGAGCACGAACATTGGAAATTAATCAACCTCCCTTCCTCTCTCTCACTCCATCTCATTTACAGTACAGGCACAAGGACGCAAGATAAAAACAATTGGCTTTGGATGGAAAATCATCCCACTTAGGTGCAAAGAAACAACCACACACACACACACACGCACGCGCACACACAAGCGGTTACATGTTGACAAAGTCATCAGAATTGGTGATTTACACACAAGAATAGGATTCTGAATAGTGCCACCATAGAGATCACTTGACGTTATTAACTCCTAAGCTGCTAAATGAGACAAGTCCAAAAGGAACATTAGGACAGATTAGGAGAAATATCAAAAACAGAGATATCACCATTATTTCTTGTAAACATGTTATATTTATCCAAGCTGCTGCCAACAGTTGAATTTACATCCACAATGTGGATGTCATGAATGGCTGTGCAGGGAGAATGAGGTCCAGCCATGGTGGGTGAACAATAATTGAGTCTTTATAACAGCCAAACTTTTGTGAGAAAGAAAAGGTTTTGAGAAAGTAATTATGAAAAAAAGAAAGAGCTTTAAATCTCTGAAGTAAAAGACCGAAAGAAATAGCAAAGAATCCTTTGTATTACTGAATCTTTAAATATGTGGCTGTATAGATTGTTAAATTATGTGGCCGTCTTTTTTGCATTATTATTTACATTTACATTAAAGGATATGACAGAGAAATTAGTTTAGGCCCGTCTTGGGATCAACAACAAATTGCCCCCCTGGTGCATCCTATTGCTTTGCAGCAATGCATATATTCTCGATGTCTTTTCTAAGGCTGTTGTTTATCCCCAGGCTGCTTACTCAATTATGTTCTGCAGCACCCAGGGTGGGAGAGAGAAAAAAAATAGATTTAGGAAATCATATTTTATGGCTTCCAGGAAGGAAATCAGTCCCAATTCTGAATATATTTCAGGACTTGATGTTGGATGCTGCTGAATAATAGACAGTCCTACTGGCAGGAGACACACCACATCTGCTTTAAATAAGAGGACACCAGCATCGAGGACATCGTGCACTGCAGTGAATGCAAATAATTCCAATAACCAGGAATTTGATCCCAAGACACCATCTAATCATTATTACTGTCCACTGAAGGTAATTTACATCACTGAATCAATACAGAGTTGATCATTTTCAGAGTACAATGTGTACATTTTGATGTACAATATGAGCATATGCTATCTGTGGAAACTTTAATTAAAACCTAAATTAGCAAGTCTGGGAAACAATTTTTTCAGAAAAATCTGATCAGATATTTTTAACACTGTAGCAGAAGTATTATTGACTTCTACAGTGCACTGAAAAAAACAAGGATGAAAAATATGAGAAGAAATGGGATGGGTGCCAGGAATCAGAGACTGTTTAATTCTTTTTGCCATTTGCGCAGAGTTCTCCTTTTTATCATAAATACTGAGCCCACCTATTCTTGTTCTGAATTTCACCGTCAGAGCAAGGGGAACCCACCATCCCAAATTCAAAGTTAAGTCAAGTTTGAAGGCCTCAACTGTACGTACCAGTGATGGTTTTGATTCAGTGTTTGCACATGGCTGCCAAATCAGTTGAGTTGCAGTGAGTTACAGTTGTAGACAGCTGATTTGAGTTCATACATTATTTCCACTGTGTCAAACAAACAGGAAGAATATTGATTCACGTTTTTTTTAAGCCTGAGACTCTCAAAATTTTGCTGAATCTTTGGCACAAGTCCATTCTGTACTAAGGTTCAGCATGTTGTTACTGCAACTACTTTGTTGCTAAACGCATGCAACATGAGCGAAGCTCAAAGCTCTTTTTAAATAAAACCCATCAGATACTTTTAAAAGACTCTCCCTGGAAAACTTATTTTAGATGGGAGTGAAACACTGAATAGTCAACAAACTAATTTTAAAGACCGGAGCGACTGCCGTCTAATTTACATTATTTCCAGTTGTGGGAGTTACAATTTTTTTTTTTCAGTTTGGGCCTGAAAGCGGAGAAATGAGAAAAGGTCATCTGGGGTACAATGAATGCAGGCTGGTGAAGTCATATTAAAAGAAAAAAAAAGAAGGCTGGTAATCATAAATATCTGTGTGTCCATATGCAGTGTGTCCTGATCGCACCCCTCTGTTCCCTGACAGTGGCTCTGCTCTCGCCCTCAGGCCCCGAGCAAGGATCCCTTTATTCTGCTTGAATCCCCCTCTCTTTGCAGCCAGCTGCTGCCCTACTTGGGTTTCTCATTCTGTGCCCATGATTGCCCTATCTGCTTTAAAGCCTGTGCCACTTTGCTCAGAGGGCTATTTGAATCCATTCCACCTTGAATAATTTTGCAGGTCAAATCCTTGTGTGGAGGCGCACAGTTTGAAAATGGTTTGACATGCAGGTTTAACTTCAGTTTAAAGCATTTGAGTAAATTGGTTCATTTGGAAATGCTGCATATGGCAGATAGGGTCTCAGTCTGGATATAAATTACATACATTGATTTTTCCTTCTTACAAAAGTATTTCTCACTTAGCTTGTGAATAAGCCGTCTTTTTAGTATTCAGTTTGGGAACCTCATGCAGTAATTGAACCTGTTACATCAGTATGGGCCATTTAACATTACTCAAGCAAGCATGTAACTCATAGCAGGCAGAGGATAGAATGATGGAAAAAGAAGTGCATTGTTTTTCTTATAAATACAATCGGTAGGAGCAAAGTGTGCAGGTGAAACATGAGCCTCGTTATGAATTCTGCACCAGCAAGTAGAATTAGCAGAACACTCTGCAAGACGTCAAGAAGACCCTCATTAAAGCCCTCTTCCCATTATCATTAGCGATGTGAATATGTGTAGCTGGTAATAGATGTGGCTCCGTGCTCGTTAGACGACCTTGTGTCCATTTGTCAGGATTTAAAGGGTAGCCGTGTTCATTAAGAGCAGATAAGCTCCGGAAAGAAGGTTAACCAATAGTGCACAGGTTATCCCCTGCAAAAATCCATATGAGGCGTTGAGTGGGTGTGTCTGTCTGATTATTAACATTTCTAACATGTTTATGAGCATTTACTGAGACATACAGTAAGATTTACTGTGACGAAACAAGCGGCAAGTCAGTACAGAGCGTGAGGACAGACAGGGACTGACCACGGATGTCATTTACAGTATAACCGTTGTATAAATGGTGCCTTAAAGAGGCGGCCACTTCCCATGCAAAAGTTGTGATCCATAAAGACAAATTTGAGGGGAGAATGTATGCACCTGTATGGTAACTAATTAATGAAATTATCATCAGCCATTGTAGGAACCAAAGATAACCTCAAATAGCATTAAAGAATTACAGAACAGAGTTAATACTGTGCACAAAGTACGATTTAACTTTTCAAATAGTTTTTGTTGGTAAATCACTACAATGAACACGACCGTGCTGTCAGGCGCACTGGAGACAGCGCCTCCGTCAGTCACCTCCCCCAGCACATCTTCACCACCAGCACATATGGATTAAAGTCTAGAAATAAAGCCAGTGACAGCTTTCACACAGTCATTACACTCCACATAGTCATTATGAGTCCTAATCATAATGCAGGCCAAGTTCACTAAACTTCAATAAATCAATAGCGTTCACTGATCAAACTCACATTTTCAAATTATATCCTAGGGTGGGGGGGGCACACATCTGATCGCTGTAAACATATAAACACTGATGGATGCACAGACTCGCACTGTTCTCGCACTGCTTGAGGACTACTTTTATGGAAGATTTCACATGTGCTTTCTAACCGCCATCTCAACCACGAGCACCTCGATTTCTGTGTCAGAAAAATTACTTTTCTCCATCCTCCTTTCAGTTGTTGCCATGATTCACTATAAAGAGCAGGTTCTCTTCTATGCATAAACATTCATGAGGTGCTTTGCATTAACCATTTATGGTTGAATGTGGGCGTGCAGAGAGCGGGATATTAGGCTGATCCACGTGCACACGTGTCAAGGTGGACTGTGATTTATAAAAGGGAACATTGCCTGCAGTTGTATGTGCGCATGGTTTTATAAATAAGAACACATTTTGGTGCACGTCATATCTGGCTTTTGAGCCTACGTACACTTTTAGTATGGATCCAACGCACTGTTTTATAAATGAGACCACTGGAGTGTAGTCATGGAAAAACATCTTTGCAGGCCCTTACCATCCAGCACTGATGCAGTGATAGAGACATAAAGCTCCCCTCTTCTGTATAATAAGCACCTCCAGCCACTTTCTGTCTAAAAATGTTTTCCCCAATTTCTCATTTTCTGTTTGTCAGAGTTTACACCTTCAATTTTACCTGCCCTCTGCCTCCATCTCGTGCAGTCTGCTTCGATATTCATCAGCAGCAGGGCCAGGATAATTTTGTTCCACTCCCAACACGGACATTTTCCTGTCAGACTTCAGCGTGGACATAAGTTCTATGTGACTGCATTGGACAAGACGTATCGATGTTTTTCAGTGTGTGTGTGTGTGTGTGTGTGTGTGTGTGTGTGTGTGTGTGTGTGTGTGTGTGTGTGTGTGTGTGTGT
>JBBPCS010005984.1:0-10110 GCA_037974645.1 Hollardia meadi
AGAACAAAAGACCATGTGGTCTCACAAAGTTCAGTTTGATTCACACCATAAAATACCTTCAGTTATTGATCCCAACAGTAGTTAGGCAGTTATTTCTTCCACCAAGGAAGATATAGTTCAATGTCTGATAATTAGTTTGTCTGTGTCAGATAGGAGGATATCTCAAAAATTGCTTTACCAATAAACTTGCTGGACTCATTGGCCTTGAGCCAGAAAAAAGTCAATTAGATTTTGGTGGTGATCCAGATCTTTGAGGTCCACCATTAAACAAATATTGATTGGCGCCATAGCTGTGAAACTAATGGAGATTGAGGTTTGATTCTAATTCCCAAGGGGATGTTTTGCGAAGTCAAGAAATCAATTCAAATTGAAGCCGTAAGAATGATGTGTTTGAGTGGAACAGTATATTATAGAATTCATGAGCATTGGGGGAGGCGCTGTTTGAGTGCCTTAAGAGTATGTGCTTTTTATGTGGATATAATTTCAAAATCAATCATCTTTTTGCTCCCTTTATTCCATGTGTGGGTAACTGAATGTTTCTCCCTCTGTTTCCACTGACAATCTTAAACCCAATAAAATGAAGCAGGAATGGTCTTGGCTGCTCTCACAGCTGAGAAAGTCATCTAGCCCCAAAGCCATGCAGGCCACTGATACCCAGAGGGATTTAAATGTTGAATGAATGAATCTATGAGCCTGTTCAGACCTAGTATCACCATCTGTCCTCAGTGATCCAATCACAAGTGGACAGCTGTAAATACAGGTGTGAATGAATGTGTCCATTGAGGAACCATTTGAGATCTGATCACTCAGACCACATTTGGAGGTGATCTAGGCCACATGTGGCCACATTCATTCAGCAGTGTGAATGCTAATGTGTCCTGGGCCACATTGAAAGACCACCTACTCAACTGACGTCCTCTGAAACAACAAGGAGAAGCCACAACAACAATATATTACACGCTTAGGTTCGCTGTGATGCAAATTATGTGTTTAGACTCTCTTACCTGCTCAGGTAAGTGAACACAGTCTGTGTCCACTGATTGAACTAGTAATCCCAATATCCCCCCTCAAAATCGTGCATTTTTTTTTTTGAGTTGTACAGGTGAGGAGAAACTTTTCAAAACACCTATGGCAAATTCTAAGTCTTGCCTCTTTAGAAATTTGGCATTAAATGCAACACATTAAGTTGTTTCTACCCTTAAAAATTGTCAGTTTGTCACGGCAACATATTTTGTTGCTTACCTTGGATGACTCAGCAGAAAAGTACATATCATAATCAAAATGTATGAAGCAAAAATTACAGATTTAGTAATCAAACAAACTAGGTCCTGTGACCTGTGTGATGTGTCGTCAGAATATGTCTAAGGGCTCGGTCACACATATGCGAAAGCAACACTGGCGAGTTCACGTTCATTCACATTCTATACATCCTGTCCTGCCCACATATCCCTTCAACAAATTGATGGTCATTCGCCTGCATATGCGTATGTTTGTCTGGCACCATCCCACTGCCTACCCTGCCCTACACATCCATACACCTGGTCCATGGCTGTGCAAAGTGGTTGTGATTTCCAGATTATTTGTTTTGGAATTTCACAACATTTGTCGGCTGCAGCCCCCACCTTTTTAGCAATCTGACAAGCACTTCATTTGAGCATATGCCAGTGATATCCTGCTTTAGATTGATTTAGTTCCTTGTGGTGCGTATGACATAATGTGACTCTTGGAGTGAGGAGGAACCCGGGTTGCTGGATTGATTGAATTGAGCCTGTGTCTGCTCCTCTGTCGTGGAGAAGCACATTGAGATGTGGCTCTGTAGAGAGAGTGAGGGCTTCACACTAAATTTGATCAAAAAACTGTCTTTCTCTTTCTTCTGACAGTTTTGGATGACCTGAGTAACTTCAGATTTCTACAGAGTATAGCACCAATTATAGAAAATGCAAATTACTGAAAATTGGCATTGAATGTTTTATCAGATTTGTAATCTTCTTGATAAATACTTTAATCAGAGAGTTTCTGATTTGAATCATAATTTTTTTTTGCCAATTTTAGACTGTATTGTATTTTGGCAAACCTCTTGTATTGCTGTTTGTCTTTAGACCAGTGGTTTTCTGAGTGTGTTTTCTTCTCAGGTTGTAACATTTGGATGGTTTTTGGAAGCTTAAGTATCCAGTATTTTTCAAGAAAAAAGCCAATTTAGAACAAAATCTACATTATTTAACAGATTAATGTCCTTTTGGTTTAACATGTTAGGTATCAGATTGCCACTAGTATCAAAGATTTTTACCCAGGTTTACTTATCTATGTGTTTCAGTCTGTGCTTGTGTTGTACGTTTGACCATTCTTTTATTACTAAAAACCGTTCAACATAACACAGTTTAACTAGCTGTTAGATGAATTGTCATGAAATTTGGCTCAGACATTCATCTTATCCATGAATTGTTACTTTGATCCCCTGACTTTTCATCTTACTTCATCATCAGTTAATTATTTAAAGTTCATTGTATCCAAATGGCATGTTAGCATTCGTTATTGGGGACATATTAGCATTCTGAAGTTAGCATTTAGCTCAAAGCATATGGCTGTAGATTCTTATTTTATTATTGGTCTCAAATAGTTCCGTGAATCAGTGCTACTCACTGCTTGTTTGTTCTTGGCAAAATTCTCATTATGAAATGTCTAAACATTTTTTTAAACAGAGTCGTTTGCAATTTTAGACCATTGAGCTTTACGGCTTGAAAAATGATTTCATTTTGACCAATTTGCATGGAATAGTCATTTAAGAATTAACCGCTGTAAAAACAAAGCAAATGTTGTTGGTTATTTTAAATATCAATCAAAAAAAGGTATTTTTCCAACCGATAATAATAACCGATAATTAACTGCTTCTCATGGCCGATACAGATAAGCTAACTGAAAAACACTGCGCGCCTTATTTAAAAAAATTGTATTTTATTTCTCTTTTTCACAGGATTTCATCTTTGTACATTTTAGATTTATTCTGAGCTCTTGTGCCATTTGAGAAAGGAATGCAGCCTAATGTCGCGTGTTGTGGTTTTTTTTTACATGTGTGAACACTGTTGACATTTGGATTGGGGATGAATCTTTTAAGTGCTTCCGGTTTCCTGTGTAGTCTTAGCCTGAGGGTACACCACTTCATCTGACTGGACTGGAGTCTCACAAGACAACTCAGTTCAATTGCTGATAGCTTATAACATATATCCGTTTTTCCCATTCTCTCTTCCTTCTATTTCTCTTCCAATATGCTTTGGCAGAGTAGATCCACCAGATTTTAGACACATTCAGGGCTTAATTTTGAAGAAATGCATCATATTTTTACAGGACAGTTCCATCGTAACGGCAAAAATCACATCCTTAAGTCCATGGAAATGCGTGAACAGCGATCTTAAAATACGAAACAGCTGTTCTCTTTGTTTTTCTTTTTGGATTATCACCTTAAATCCTGCGTGGTTTTCCCTCACACACTCACGTTTCATCATCCCCCAAACATTTAATGCAGCATGACGATATAATTCTAGGTGGAGCGATAAGAAAGCTTTGTGCACGTGGGTCGTCGTGACCTCTCTGTCTCAGCTCCTCACTAATTCAGGTGGTCAGACTGTGTGTGTGTTTGTACCATAGTTGGAGACCTTTGTTGTTTTTCTGTGCGCTTCTCTTTGTAATTTTATTTTATTAATTTTAAGTACAACAACTGTGGAAAATTGGTCACTCCTTGTGCATTGACTCAGACCTGAGTTGCATCTACTAAAAAAATAGGCTACAATTACAAATATGTTGAATTAAAAAAAAAAATCCTTTAACATTAACTCAGTTTTGTAGTTTCATAAACTAGAATGTTAATGTAACACATCTAACAAATCCAAATCCAGCTCGCCCGATACATGTTGGAATGTGAAAACACTCCTCTGTAGATGTGTTAGGCAGCGTATTCATGTTTGCAAAAGACATTGCAATAAAAATCTTTACTAAAATCTCCTCACCATTCACAAAGTGCAATGAAGGCAGTCCAGGTGCCAAGTGTACAGACGTGTTTTCTTCGTCAAACAAACCAATCGACCAAGGCCTCTGCATTGGCTCTTTTAAGTGCAACAACTAGTCCTCTTTCTGTAAAGACATCATCTCTCCTCCCACCTGATCAACAGGAAAGCAGCTGAACAAACAAACAGCTTGACCTCGGCGTTGCTACAAGCTAACATACAAATGTTAAAGAGAGCTGATGAATTTGGCCTTGGCGGCTAATAAATAGACCGTCAGAAAGACACGAATAATCCCAGCTGAAGCAGCCTCAATTGGTGCTGAGACAGAGAAATTACTTTGAATGACCTCGCCTGGGACCCTCCATTGTTTCCAGTGTCAGACTGTGTGTAGTATATGATCATAGGGTATGTATATTTGTGCCTTTACCTGCACCATGTGGATTTATCCTTACATGTGTTTTATCACTGTGTGAGTGGTCCCAGACTAGAGGTCACTGTAACAACGTTAGAGACAGACATGAGGAAGAACAGAAGCCCGAAAAGGGGTGTAGGGCTGGATGAACAGATACAGATGAAGCAAATAGAGAGCTGAAAGATTGAAATTCTGATATATTTTTTGCTATCTACTCTTTTTGCCCCAATCAAGAGTTTTCTCCTCGACTGACTGATAAGACCTTTCTGTGGGAAATGGTCTTTGAAACGTGGTGGGCCCAGAACAGTAGAGGAAGAACTTGTCTCAGCGCTGTGCTGTTCAGTGTCCTCCACTCAAAAACTGAATGACCAAACTGTCATGTCACCTAGTAATAAGTGTTAGGACAGGTGTCTCTCAGAGTGCATGCCTGTTTGCTCACTGCCGTTGTTTACTTTTGTCTCAGAATGAGATCCACGTAGGAATATATCAGCACTGCAGGAATACAAAGAATCTTTTGCTAAAACTTTTTGAATTCTGGTGTTTTTCTTAGATTTTCCTCTTAAAAGTTCCCTTTCAGAGTTGTAAGACCTTTCTGAAACCAAAAATACAAAATAATCTCAACTCAATATCCACTTACTAGGCTTTGACGAAGCTTCTGTTGTATTTTCACCGTCTTTATGAGTGGATGCAGTTTGATCAGTCGTAGGGCTGGGTGTAGGTACTTTCAGGTATTGCCTTAAATTACCCAGTAGCAAGTAGTATTAAAGAAATACTATTTATGTTTTTTATATCTTGCAACCAATCACCGTAACCATTTTTCATTTTAATGCAATGTGTGAAGGGCCCACTACCGCAGCAACTACAGCACATACAGTCTGTGGTGTGGTGAAGTTGAACGCGGTGTATTTGATGGAGCTAGCAGTTCAGTGGTGGCATTTTATGCGACTGAAGGCTTCTATTCACATAAGGGGTATTAAATGAAGTACTCTATTGGTATCTGTATCACCTTAAAGGTACTGGCATTGGTACTGATATCGGTAATTTTGTAAATCATACCCAGCACTAATCTCTTGTGAATTATTAGTCCTCAGGGAAATTTCACACTCAGAGTTCTGACTGTTTTAACAAAGGTGTGTTAAAAAGTTTTCTCATGGATACTATTATGAAGTTATTTTTGATCTCAACATAAAAATGCATTCTATAATGTGCACGTTAGATGCTGTCATATCAAATTTTTGCATCATGAGAAGACAAAACTTGGTATACCAAAATATAACAATCCTCCACAGCTAAGATGACATGTATAACTTTGTCTGATCAACAGTTTCAAACCCAAAGATTTTCAGCTTGCAGTGATAGAAAACAGAAAAGCAGCAAAATGTTCACATTTGACAAACTAATCCAGAGGTGATTTAGTATTTACACTTTGTAAATAATCTAAACAATTCATTTATTATCTGAACCTCTACCTAGTCTGCAGTTCATTTGCAGGTAATAATTGACCAATTCATGAATGGACCATCAATCATTTTGGCAATTGTTTCTACTGTCAAGATTCCTCCAGTGATTTACTATTGCACTTTCTTTTTTTTCTGCCTGGTAAATTCCCATTCCATGTCCTATTTCATAAAGGATCTAGTGTACTGCAAAACAGACCCAGACGTACTGTATATCGGGTGTCTGTTTAGATACTTGTATATTTTCACTACGCAGTTGCTGCATATGGTCTGTGTACACTATCTGTGTGAAGCCGAAATTTCTGATCATCCAGATCCTTGCAGATTTCTGTCACGGACACTTGGATGCAGAAAGTATCATTTAAACCTCATGCAGACTTTCCATTAAACGGTCCTCTGGTACCACAGATCACATTCTACAACATGAGGAGAAACCTGAACTTGAAATCTGTGCAGAGCCTCTTTAATTATTTTTCCAATACTCATCATAATTTTTAAGTAACAGATATCTTACTAAGGAAACTGTATCTCCATCAATTCATCTGCAATACCTGCCTGATTTGGTTGTGTGTGAATGTGTGTGTCAAAGATTAATGACCTCTTCTAAGTGATGCACAGGAAGTGAGGTCAGAGGGGCCAAAGGAAACCTGTTCATCTGTTTCCTTTGCAGCTTGTTGGAAATCTGTCCCGTTTCTCCCACTATGCTGCCTTTGTGCTAACTGTCCACACACATGCGCACGCACACACGCACACACACACACACACACACACACACACACACACACACACACACACTGTAGCCTTTTACTGTTGCAGACACTTTGTCCTCACCAAACTGTTTTTTTTCCTAACATGCTATAAAGGACACTGTTCCTCACACTTTTCTGAGCCCAGAAGCTGAATAAACACACTGACCGTCCTTGTCAGAGGGTAACTCACTGCACACATCAGTTTGGAAGTTAAAACCCTGATATAACTATTGTGTGAGCTGCTTTTAATTCATCTTAAAAAACGTTCTCAGTGGTATTTCTGGCTTTACCAATCCATAAATAATTAAGATGAGTTATCTGAAATCTGTTCCCTCAAGTGGCAGACAACAACCATGAGAAGATAAAAACAACAGAAAACTGAACAGATCACCAGCTGCCCTGGTTATCAGGAGTGTTGGCATAGTAACCAGTTGGGTTGGGGAATTGACTGTGTGATTTGAATGTACCATCGAGCAGTCTGAATCTTAACAAGGATACAGTCATCTATCCAGCGTGACTGCTGTTATTGCATGTGTCAAATCTGCACACTCTTGACACTTTAATTTAGACTCCAAGCTTCTGTCAACCTGCATTCTTGTCTGTAGTTGTGCTCCTGTGGACTTGTGAGATGTCACCAACTGCTGTCCCAGTTCAAAGTCTTCTTGCTCATCCTGTTGATAGACCAAGTACCCCAGCATGCATTTGTTATGGACCTGCAGCAGTGGTAAAGGACATGAGCCAGACACACAACTGTTAAATTTACCATAATTCAGCTGTCACCAAATTTTGCTATGACATTTCAATGGCAAATTATTGCCGGGGTCCCTTTAAAGAGGGCTCTGGCGATTTAGCATTGTGCCCCTCTTAACTTTGTCAGATTCACAATAGACAGTTTAAAAATAAGGATCACAATTGATGCAGCAGAACCAGACATATTGTTCTTCTGTTTGTTCCACGGGCTCTTCTTGTTAAACCCTGGTGCTGCTAGCCTCAAGCAGAGATGAGGAGCGGGCTACATTTCCACACCACCAGATTCTTTTCATTTTCAAACTTGTAGTCTTCAGCAAGAACCAATGCTGAAGGACATAAATCAGACTTTATACATTATTCACATACTGTATGCAGTAGTACTCCCCAACACCTGTAAAGATACTTTAATGTGAGAGAATTGGTGGAGCTCCCCTTTCCCAGGTCATTTGGGACGTGCTCACATAAATGTAGTATGTGAATTTACAGTTTGAGAGAATATCTTCCAAAAAATGACTTTAAACTTCAGGAGTTCAAAACAAATCCTCACCTCAGAAAAGGATTATTGTAATTTTTCTGATGTGTGCGCTGACACCTCGTGTGGAGTAAGAGTGTATTCAGGCAGGTGGTGTCTGGCACTTTGTCTGAGACGCTGCATCTTAGTGAGGGAATGAGTCCACAGACAGGCAGATGAGCAGAACAGGGTTGACACATTTACCCAAACACTGAGCGGGGGAAACCAGCAATGAGGAAAATTAATACGTAGATGTAAGGTCTAACCTCCATCTGCCAACCTGCACAATAATCAAACGTGGAAGCTCATGCAGATTATGAATCAGCCGCTTTCTGATCAGAATATTCACTTTTGTGGACTAGTCTGCCACACTCACAGATTCAGATAATGCTGTCTGGTGTGATGTGTGCGCAGACTTCAGACCTAAAATCCATGCAGGTGAACTAAAGGAAGATGTACAGTAAATCTTTCTTCATGAGTTACCACCGTAACAATAAATCTGTACCTATGAAACAGCAGATCTCTGAGCAGACAGACTGACAGAAGAACTCCTAAGCATCCTGAAAAGTGTGATAAACAACACTAATTGTTAATTGTTAAAATGTATTTAAACATGAATATATTTATTTTTATCCATTTTCCATGAAATTGAGTATTGGTCAAATAGTCTTTTGTTCACAGTAAAATATTTGGATAACTTCTAGCCATGATTCGTGATCCCCAGAGGATGATTTCTAATTGTTGTAATAACTTCCTGACCTTTTTACTGGGGCCACCGTAGTAGTACAGGAAAAGTCAAACATTTCAGAATTTAATCAGAATTTGCCATGAAATTCACTCATGCATTTGATACTTAACGCGACATAAGTTAAAAACATTACATAACTTAACAGACATAAATTAAAATAGTTCAATGTTAACTTTCAGTCTCCCGGGAGAAAGTCCACTGCTTGTTTGCCCCATCCAAACCCAAACCTCCTCCTGATGGGGACTTTCTTACTTTTTATACGACGTCACCTTACATTGTTTTCTCTATGACATTCGCACCTAAAATGACATTAGAAAAGCCGAATGCAGACATCTTTAAATGACGCGCAAAAAGCAAAAAATTTGTTTTGATTCCACGCGAAATGACTTAAGACGCTGCCATGTTATTCATACGCTTCATAAACGTTACCTACTGAACATATGAACAGTGTTTTTGTGGTCATGTTAGCATGTCACTCCCCACTCCCTGCTGTGCTTAACTTACTGGGTCCTGGTGGGAGTGATGAGGTCAGAGCCTATAGTGATGTCAAATATCAATGCTGCAATATTGAATGTCAACAGCACCATGAAGCATGAGACTTTTTCTACATTTAACCAAACTGCTATCCTTCACTTGCCCTAACCAAGTTTTAGTTGCCTAAAAACACCAGCACACAGTATGCCTGACACAAACCCTGGTCTTGGCAGAATCCTGTGCTTTGTATGCCGAAACATTCACCCTTGACCTGCTTCTCATGACTTCTGTGTACAGTGTAAACTGAAATTATTCTTTCGAAACATATATGTCAAAGCATTACATTAATCAATTATAACTCAAACTGTGTCTTTATGCTTTGTCTTTGACAGTCTAAAAACTCTTTAATATCACATGCAGAAACTTGCACACACCTGTAGGTAGGCAGTTAAAGAGATTTCTCGTGATCAAGCACTGCTTAGTCACAGCCAAAACATAGTCATCCTGGCAGTAATAACCGCATTTGCATTATTATAAGGGTGTGTGTGTGGATTATGAAGAGTCAGCAGTCTCGGCTGTGTGATGATCACTGATGCAGCCACAGTCATGTATCATCAGGGCTGATTGTCTGAACCAGCCAGTGTGACAGCAGGAGCATGTGTCTTCAGCCCTGATGTAACATGACTGGGAAGAAAATGAACTGATTCATCCTACTGGCTGATTCACTGCTGGCCTTGTATAAGAGCTGCATTGTCTGTGTTGGGAGGGAAGGAAGGGGCAGAAATGCGGCAATCTGTGTCTGGGTGTGTTTGTCCCAAGGAACTTAGTAATATTGGGTATAAAAGTCATAAAATAAAAGAATTTTTCCTGTTTTGATGCTTTGATACTTCCGCATGTCAGCAGGTCTGTTACGAGTTCATGTACAGTCAGGTCCATATTTGGACAGTGACACAATTTTTGTAATTTTGCCTCTGTACACCACCACAATGGATTTGAAATGAAACAATCAGG
>JBBPCS010005985.1:0-10109 GCA_037974645.1 Hollardia meadi
GCCCACCACCAGGGGGTGATCAAGATGTTTTGGCTTCACTTTTGGGGAGCTCTCATGTCGTCCATCTTTATATACAGACACCAATGGTAAGGCAACTATAAGGAGAACTGTTCCTTTAAATGGGTGACGGGGTAGGCCTCATGCAGTTTATACACAACTGTTCAGTCATGCATCTTAACCTGAAAATTTACTGTGTCTGCACTGTGCCAAAACAGGAAGGAAGTTTAATTCTGTGTAAAACAATAGAAACATGCTGGATCAGCATCCACAAAAATTTCCCAGAGCTAACACAGCAAGATGCTTCCGTTAAGCATACAATTTTATTCTATTCTTACATTTCAAGCAAGACACCTCCAAGTAACTCATGGAGTGACTGCAAATCCTCGGTCTCACTAAATCCCCATTTTACTGATATGACTTAGCCTTTTAGTAAAACTGTCAAAACATTGCATGACTGAGAAACACAATCTCAATCAAAGTTCATGAGCATGAATTTTCCCTCGGCGCTGCAGATGCCATCACCAACCACAGGACAGAAATAAACAGCTGTGCAACCTGATAAGACAAAATCTAGTGACACGAGTCGACATTTTTCCACTATTCTGACACGTCATGTGGTTTGGATCGCGCATTATGTAGGCCAGCAGTAATTATGCTATATTAAGTGTGTGTGTGTGTGTGTGTGTGTGTGTGTGTGTGTGTGTGTGTGTGTGTGTGTGTGTGTGTGTGTGTGTGTGTTTCGATCAAGAATGCAACTGCCCCTCTTCTGTCACAACCAACTATTTTGTGTTAAGAAGAAGGGGGCCAGAAGACTTGAGTAAGTCTTTATCCATGTCATTACACCACAATAATAAACCTTATTTATGAAGCAGAATCACAAAGTGCACAGCATAAAATATACAACAAAGGAAAAGTAAACAGATAGATCAAAGTTTTTTGCTGACTTACCAGCTGACTCGGATTACTTTTTACAAATCTTATCGCTTAACTTTAATGATGTAAACTC
The DNA here is from genome assembly GCA_037974645.1 of Hollardia meadi. Lineage (NCBI taxonomy): Eukaryota > Metazoa > Chordata > Actinopteri > Tetraodontiformes > Triacanthodidae > Hollardia > Hollardia meadi. Next base: position 1,007 of record JBBPCS010005985.1, read on the forward strand.
CTATTTAGATATAATTTTTGCTCACTTTGTCTGACAATTCAGAGAAAGACAGAAAGTAAGCCACTAAGTAAAAATAAAAATAAGCTTTCTGATGTCATATTTGTCAAACCTATTTTATTATTTCATGGTAACAAGTTGAAAGAGAAGCAGATTCAAATTCTGGCACAAAGCTCCAGCATACATGGTATGAGCTGCTGTACAGCTTTGTACGCACAAGCTATAATATCAGGAAGTCAAACCCAGACAACAAAAAGGACAGTAATAATTTTGGTTGGTAGCAGAATGAAGAGTCAGTCTCGGTTGCAGCTTCGCCCCAGCACAGAAATGCACCATACTGGAATTCTTCCCATACTTGCATCTGCATTACAGTTTAATAATAATGTAACATTTTCGAAAAGAAAACCAGATGTTGATGTTAAATGTGATGGATTGCTTTTCTTGAGCATGTTTCTGTTCTCTGCATGATGTTTTTTATTGTAGACTACAACGAAATAAGAGGCTTCCTGGACATAATGACAAGAGATTCAAATATGTAAAAGCTACTAGGCTGTACTTTAGTTCAATACACTCAGAAGTTTTTTTTTCTGCAGCAATCTTAATTAGCATAGTATGACCAGTATAGCTTATGGTGGTTAATGTTAGCTAATATTAGCAAACTTATATATTACTGTGTCAGTTCATGGAATTTAATAGGAAGTAATTCATGACAATTTCTCTTAATTTTCATGATTAGTGTCAGCAAACTCACTCAGCAAAGTTTAGAAACATTAGCTAACGTTAGCCGCCACAAGCTACTTCTCCAACATGTTGTCATCCCTGCTCGTCAGATACCGCCGCTTCGTCACGCGCCCCTCTCCGCCTCATCCAGACGTACCTGTTAGCGTCTGTGTACGACACGCTGCCACAAAGCCTTTCTAACACATTACTTAACATGACACAGCATTTTGGTTAAGTTTAGGCACAAAACTACTTCTGTTACGTAATGTTAAGGAAAAGATCGATTACAGTGGAGCTAGTTTAAAGCCTGGTGCGTGTCATAAGGATGTTGAAAGGTACCTCATGCATCTACATAAGACGCACAAGGATGTGACAAAACAATATTTGGTATCAGACCAAATAAAGCTGTACAGAAAAGTGTAATGATTTTGCAAGGTTGTGTTATTGTTGTGAGAGAAAGATTGTGTTATTTCTTCTTTTAGAAATGATTGGGAAGGAGCATTTCTGTTTTTCAGCCAGTCTAACTCAAACCTACATCCTTCCCTTCCAGGTAAAGTACGTTTCCCTGACCTCCAGGCGACCACTGCCTCGCTTTTTTTTTTTTTTATACCTACGCTGTGGGAAAATCTGCCTTTCATAGAGCTCATATCAGCATCTAATACCCTGTAGAACATCAGGAGACTCTCCTAAGCTACAGTCTGCTGTAGTAAAAGCCCCAAGACAGTCTGCTGATTAGAATGGAGCTGCCTTGAAGCCTCCTGATTGGCTGCAGGGCAGGGATTGGAAATGAGGAGATGGTTACTTTGGCTCTGGGGGATTTAATCACCTGCATGGGGAGGGTGCGTGCGTGCGTGCGTGCGTGCGTGCGTGCGTGCGTGCGTGCGTGCGTGCGTGCGTGCGTGCGTGCGTGCGTGCGTGTCTCAGATATGGAGCTGGTGTCTTGGCTCTGGGAGATAAAGAGGCTGTCTGGTCAGTGTGTTGATCCTGTCAGTGCTAATAAACATGCCTACCCATGTTTAGTTGTCCATGCATGTGTCCCCATGCTTATGTGTTTGTATATGAGAGTACATTCAGCCATGTGGTGAATTTTCTTCATGTCACTTCAGTCACAGTAAATCTGAGCTGTTCAAGGTGAACCTAGCAAGATGCTCTATCTGTGTTTCACTTTGGGGAACAACACCTATGAAAGCTGTGGTCTATGAAGACGTATCCTTTGGAGAACTGGATTATGCTGCAGCAGCTCTTTGTATTTTGTATAAATGTTAGAGAAAAGTTGTTATTCAATATATACTGTATGTATGCACAGAGAAATAGAAGTAGTCATGCAGTTTAGAGTGAGTGGGATATACAATATCGTTCATTCTATCCAACCTAATAGTCTGTGTCTTGGTTAAATTTATTGTAATCTTCCTGGCTTGCACCTTTATTAAACACCACCTGATACTATGCCTGATCATGTATGAGGTCTGTCAGATAGATGGGACCTTGCCAAACAGGTACACTACAACCAAATTTGGTGGCTAATGGCGAACTTGCAAATTTATGAAAAGAAACGCCTCATCAATCATTTTTCACATCCAGTATTTCATCTTGAAATCCTTCCCATGTGTTGTCTTCTTAACAGATTGGCTCATATTAACCCAAAGACAATTAACCTGTCAAATGGGCCCCTTACACACACACCTTCCCGCTATGCTAAGCCTTGGAAACCTGCCTCATCTGATAACACCTTTCATTGGCTCTGCTCCCTTTGGGCGTGGTGACGTGGTCTGTCAGGCCATGGGGTGACCAGGTTCACAGTTGTGGTGGGAAGTATTCAATGGGTCACACCATAGTATTAGGTGGAGGTTTAGGTTTGCGCCGACTGAGAGTTAGGTAAGTAGATGAGAGTCCAGGGATAAGCTCTAAATCCACCATAACTAGACCTACGGGCACACGTATAGCTGCAAGCAAAGCCACGTACACACACACACACACATACACATATACACACCATCCCTGTGCTGAGAGGATTTTACGTCTTCATCTATTCTGGTAAGAGTCCTCTGTTATTGAGCACACACACTCTCATAAACATCCTGATGACTCATGAATGACCTCCAGTTCCTGTAAATCAGCACCAAAAGGATTGGGCAGAAATAATGGTGTGTTTTGTTCAAAAAACAAAGCCAGCATGACACTGATCTAGGAGCTGTAGATAGAAGGATAAATAACAAAAAACAAATTTGTTTTCCAGCTAAAATCTTAAATATGAACAGGTTCCAATTGTGAACTGTTTACTGCTGCCCTCGACACAATGGAAGTTCCACCAACAGTCATCCACAGCTAGTTTACTCTTCTTCTGTCCGTCACAACATAATCAAATTAAATCTAGATTTTACACAACATGCAGAGTTTGTGTCAAAATATTTACTTTCAAGAAAAATTGTGATGTGGAAAATTTGTTTTAAAAAAGCTGGAAAAAGAGTGAAGCAAGACAGGAAATGAGCAGAAATCAGAGCTGTGGCCTTTAAACTCAAACAGGGCCTGGTTACACAAGTAGCAGCAAGAGTCACTCCGAAACTTAAGGGAACCTTCAATAAATTAACTTTATTTTTCTTTTGGTGCTTTTCTGGGTTTCTTGATAGTGAGAAATTCCACTACTTCCAGTCTGGGGAAATAGCACTCCAAGTTGTCAAGATTTCTTAGGACTTTTTTTTGAGCCGTAGCTATCTGTTGCGGCGCTATAAAGCACTACCAGCTTTTAACTTATCAAAACACACGTGTGGCAAACTGTCCAGAAGGGTCCAGGCGCTATAAAGCACTACCAGCTTTTAACTTATCAAAACACACGTGTGGCAAACTGTCCAGAAGGGTCCAGGTGCAGACGTCACTAAGGACCCAGGTGTGCCACCCAACGGAAAAAGCAGGATCCCCAGAATTAAGATCCTTAACTTCCGTGAACAACCTGGTTTTTTTTTAAATGATCAGAATTTCTCTGCTCAGATGCTAACTGAATGTAACAAAAAGTGACAAAAATTAGCTAATATTCTTTCTTGTTTTGTGTTTGTGAAAGAATACATGCGATGCTAAATTAGCTGAACAAAAACATGTCTGAAAAGTGTAGATGATGATAAGCCTGTTGGAGAAACGAACATGTTATATCTATAAATCCGTGTGTCACAGATACATAAAAAATAATATATATAGTCTGGAATGAAACTGAAACCACAAACCTGTGGTTTGTCAGTCTAATACTGCCTTCAACACTTAGGCATAAGCATAAAACTCGAATAGGTACCTTAACTTCAGTAACACAATTTCACTGTACTGATGATTGACACATTATCTGACAAACATTTATCTTAGCATCATCTTTCTGCACACCTAGCTAATATTAAAATGCAAACAAACATTTTCATAACAATAATTTCTGTTTGGCTTTCTTACAGATTGGATTTTATTTCACTTGGAGCTGATTTTTAACTTACAAAACATTTACCTTCTGATCCTGACTTGAAAGGAGTTATGAAAGTCTGCAACTGGAACGTCCTCAATCCGTCTGTGCTAACTGGCAAACATTACTGACAATTAGCTTTAGCTTGGTAAGCTAATGGTCAGTGGGAGTGGAACCTGTCACTACCCAATCTGAGTCGCTGTACGATGTGCGTCAACCGCCATATTGGAGAGCTAGCTACGGCAACACCACTTAAACCACACGCAGAACTTTGATTCAATTAATTTGTTAAATTAAGCTGTTAATAATGATTAGGATTACATTTGCTAATGATTATTTCAGGCGACGGAGCATCATCACCTGTCGTATAGAATTATCTTTTATTTTTCAATTCAATTCAAAGGGCCGTTATTCGCATGAAAGTTTCAAAGACAGTATTGCCAAAGCATCAAAGTACATTGTCCAAATTTTTGGATAGTACACAATAAGAACCGACTCAGATCGGATAGTGACAGAACCCACAGTAATTACAGCCTATAAGTTGGGAATTTCCAACTTTGAAAGGAACATGGTACTGACGTCCAATGGGGGTGGCGAGGTGCTGGCGAGTCCAGCTTTCCCTGGACGGTTTTTATTTTATTTTACTCTTACTTTTGATTCACCACTTTGGGGGAAACTTAACACCATACTGATAACAGGATGTTACTTTGGCAAATGTACTGTGTGGTTGTGGTTGTGGCTTTGCTTTGCTTTGCTTTGCGATTCAGTATGACAAGCTAGGCCTGTTTTGTCCTTTTTGGGAGATTTCTGCAGCTACGATATAAGTAAAGATTATTTATACAGCTCTTTACCACTAGCCAATAACAGAGAGGAGCAGTCCCAAAACAAAACGATTCAAAGCATCACAAAACCAGAGAATAAAGAGAAATTAAATGATTACAGGTTAAAAGGTGGTATATCTTGACCTCACTGTGCCAGTTGCTGTTTTGAGCACTGTATTTTAAAGTAATCCCCTACAACTTAAGCCCTGACTTTAAATGTAATTGTGGAGGATTAGTGTAAAACTTTATGGTACTCAGGACGTTTTGCTGCACACAGGAAAGAGAAAGAAATAAAAATTGGACACACACATTATGCTGGAGATTCATAAAACATATTGACTGAAATCCCAAATCAAATTTACAACCAAGCTGACAATGTTATGTCCAAACCCTCCTGAGTCTCTGCTGTGGAGTCAGGGTCATCCTGGGTCTGTCAATGGGGGAAACAGAGTTTTGAATAAGGCTGACTGGGCGAGTGACCACAAACACAGCGCTCCCTGTGAAATTCCACCGTCAATAGGGGCTTTTTCCAGGCCCGGTGCACCGCAACCCTCCGGAGACCCTGTGTTGACTCTATTTGCAGAGAAGAGAGAGAAAGAGACAGAGATGTGCTGCTTGAAAGGTTTGCTATCCATGCACTGAGAAAGTGATTTTAGCTGCTACATAATATGCAGCTTGAGAAAATAATGGGCAGTATTGTCACAGTACAGTACGAGTAAGGAAATGCCTCTGTTGGCTATTTACTATAACTAAATACTTAGCTCAGTTGGTCAGTTTTCTGCTCCAGGTACTTACCTGATGTCTGGTAGTCTTTGAATGCCTCCAAGACAGGAGATGATTGATTTTACAGCTCTGTAATTGGACTTCTGTAAGTGCAAAGAGCGCCACCAACAGACACTCAAACTTAATAATTCTAGACACACCATTACCTTCCCACCTACACCTGTTGATTGACAGGTCACTGCTGGGAAATGCAGCGCTGATGATGTGAGCCCTCAGCAACCATATGGTGACATAACAATAAAACTAATGTGAATGTTGAGGGTTGTAAAATTCTGTAACTTGTATAGACACATTGAAACCATTTATATCCTCATAAAGCCACTTTTGATTTCAACTATCATCTCCACACCCTTATTTTGAAGTAATTTTGGCAAGAGCAATTTCTTTAGCTTATGTCCTACATTTCCCTTTGTAAACCCTGTAGTGAAGATGCAAATGTTTGTTTGTGAAAAAAACAACCATATTTCCACCCACTCAGGTTGCCCAACGCTGCTTCCAAGGAACACACATTCTGCAAATCATGTGATTTATGCTTCAATATGTAAGAGGCTAAAACAAACAAGGCTGTGTGTGTTCCATCATTTGTGCCACTGCCCAGGAAGCCTCCAAATATTTGCACAAGACCAGAGCTCCATCTTGTGGTAAAGATAAACATCTCTCTCTTGCATGGAGACTTGCTGAAGAATAAAGGCAGCCAATTGAATCAGACTTTAAAAAAAAAAAATCTATTAACTATTACAAGACAACAGTTTAAAATAAATATTCCCATCCTATCCTTTTATAACCAGCTTAATAACCAACTTTAAATGCAATTTCAGTCCCTCCTGTGTGCAGTAAAAACATGTTTTCTCTTCCAGGTCAAGTTTTTCATGTGTTCAGAAGCTCGCTAGTAAGTGGACCTTGAGTTATGTTTTTTGTCTTTCTTTGTCAAAACAGAGGTGCTCCCTATTTCATACAATGACGTCTCCTCCAAATGGCTGAAATCATTAATCTTGATTTCCTTTTACTTTTTACCACAATGAGAGGCGGAACTAGCAGGCTGATTTGGTGGCGGGGGCTTAAAATGTAACTTTAAAAAATGTTATTTCGCTTTAGTGTTTACTCTTAACTGAAGGTTGAAAAAGCAGAAGGAGACCTCTATGTCTATTGCCAATTCAGATTTGGAGATATACGAACGGGGAATCTGCCCAACACTGTAACTTTGAGGTTCTTTTCTTCAGTCAGCAACACAGAGTTTATTACACAACATGAGCGATTGCGGAGGTCTCTGGCCTGCTCCGAGGGTGGAGACAGCAGTTATTGCACATTGCATTAGAAACAAAGTAGTGAAGTTCAAGGGTGCGTTTCGGAGTGAATTATTAAAGGCCCTGCAGACCTGGGCTCCACCCACACAGCTGTTTGCACTTTGCCTGATTAGACCTCTTCTCAGGTCACTTATGATAGCCCCCTCACTCTACTGCTTTGTTGCACCTGTTGGGGCAGGACAACTTACACCAGTGTTGTCTGAGTTTCCTACAAATACAGTAGAAACATATTCCATCGGAATCATTTTAAAAGCTTGCATAAAAATTCTACACAGTGGCACTAAGTGCATAATGTGTGGTGACCTTAGCAGACTGTAAGCATAGCTCCACCCTACTGACCAGGTAGACAAATAAACTTAATGGAAGACCTTAACATTCGTCGCTATATCTAAATAAAGGCGTTGGAGGAAACATTAAATTCCATTTGGCTACCTCTGAGATTATTTGCTACAGTTTTGTTAAACTGACTGTTAGTGGTGGGTTTAGACAAAAAAAATACACTGGCTTTCATTTTTTTTTAAAACATGTAATCTATTTCATGGCACATTAAAGGGAAAAGCACGTTATTATGCATTTGTGTGGCCTCTTCAAAGAAAGTGACACTCCATACTTAACTGCTGGCAGGAAAGGGATTGGTTTTGGTAATTGCTAAGACCCTTGATTAGGTGTGGGCAATTTGACCAAAACATAAAATCAACATCTACTTAATTAATACTTGAAATAGCCTACAAATTTCTCCATTTGCATTAAAACACATATATGACAAAGTTTTTTTTGTCAAAAGCTCCTCATCCACCATGGTGCTAACTACATCTGTTATATTTCTAATTATTTACAATACTTAAACCAAGGAGGAGCCATGTGAAATAAATTGTCCAATCAGCATAGCGATCTAGTTGATTACATCACTCTGTTGGTTTGTTCATGTGGTGCAGTTCTGCTAGTCAATGAGGTTATGTGTAGTTTGGGAACAAAAGGACATTAAATACCGCGGCCTCTATGCTTCGCCTTGGAAGTAGAAAGTATTGTTGACACCTTTGAGATCGATCACTCTGAAATCATCAGATCATCACCCACCCCTACCCTCAATGAGGGAGTTCCTTCGTGGGTTCTCTGTAGGTTGCAACTTGAGGAACACCTTGAAGTTCCTTCAGCCCTGATACATTGTAGTAATATATTTTACCTTCTAGTTTGACATAACGGCCACTGCTTGTTACTTGAACTACATGAACTACAACTCAGGACAGGCACAGGAAACATGAAGACAAAAACCTTGACTTCAGCAAGGACGGCGTAACTGAAGACACTATTGATAAAGTTGGCAACGGCGCTTTTCCTCACCCCGAGGCTCAATGACAGCCTAACCTTCACAGCTGGGACGTGGAGAGTGCTGAATAAACACTGGGAGAGAAAAGTTGTGTAGGCATTTTTAATGTATAGATATGTACTCTGTGAAAAAAAAAAGTAGGAGAGCCCATCTGAACCGTCAAGACGACAGCTTAGAATACATTTTCAAAGTGACAAACATGAACATTTGAAACAACAGAGGCATCAGATTGTAGCAGGCTTGTACCTGGACTCTGGCATTTCTTTAACAATACTCATAGCTGGTGCTCTATGAAATCTGTAGAATCAGAAGAACAAAACAACAATGATATGAGGTCTAGGTCTATTGTATTGCACATACAGAGAAGAATGCTTATTCAAGTTTGCATACAATATACAACAACAAATATCCCCAGGAGAACCATTGGTAAAAGAAAAGCCCCAAAAAAGGGCCTGAAATAACGAGAAAAAAGTTGATAGTGATTAGTTGAAACTGGATAGAAAAGAAACTAATGAATAAAGTTCTTATTGAAAATAAAACATTTTCTTTATGTGGTAAGCTGTGGCTCAGTTGGGCTTCACTCTTATGGAGTTTTATTCCATCGATGATCATGCTGCTTCAGAAATGTGTGACAGGAGTGATGAACACACACACACACACACACACACACACACACACACACACACACACACACACACACACACACACACACACA
>JBBPCS010005986.1:0-10108 GCA_037974645.1 Hollardia meadi
TTTGAATCAGGTGTGTTGGAGCAGAGAAACATCTAAAACATGCAGGCAGGGCGTCACCAGGACTGAGAAACACTGGAAACACTTCGTCATTATTAAGTTTTAAATTATTACGGTCTGGGTTGTTCTGCTGACAGATCATCATGTATTTGTCATGTGTGAAGCCACTTCATAATTCTCATTCTCATAATCTTATGTATGTATATGGACTGCTGCAAATTAATTGCCTTTCTTGGGATCAATAAAGTCGTCTGAATCGAATTCCAGCTCACCTCTCTGTGTAGCTCACCATGATCACAATGTGCCCTTGGTGTCTAAGGTTGTGAGTTCAAGACAGAATGAAGTGATACAGAATGAAAACCAGTCATGTGCTGTGTGAATTGACTTCAGGGTTTAGTGATTATTTTGGTCCAGACAGTTCTGCTGATGAATACTCTTATATTTCTCATTTGTCTTTATACTCTTCCTTTTATCATCCTTCTCGTCTTCGTGCTCAAAATGCCCGGTCCCGACTCACTGCTGCAGAGCAGCTACAGTATAATTTAGTTGTCGTTTTTGCTCCCACCACCACATCTGTACTTATAAGACAGACATGAAAGCAGTTTTAATCTTTTCATGTCACTTTTGGAAAGAAAGAGAATAAACATATCTCACAAAAAAGTTTTAATTTCTCTCAGTATCAATTAAAAAATGTCATTCCGTTTTTAACAGTGTAACTGAGACAAGGGAGGTCAGACAATGTCATAATTTGCAAGGGAAACTCTGACAGAGTTAGTCAACTTTACAATTGGGTTACTTCACAGGAATAATCCCTCATTAACTGTCACAGCCAGATCGAACAAATAGAAGAGACAGGGAAGCAATGGACAAACTAGTCATTATAGAAAGTCATTTAAATTTAAGTTTTACATCCTCATCACTGTGTGAAAAGACAATATTTGAAAAAATGAAGTGGGCAGAGCTGTTTGTTCCGCCTGCAAATGTAGCTTGATTATAACCTCCTGAGAAGATCATACTCAGAAGGCTTTATCACAATCAGGTACAAAACACTGCGCTGCAGTCCAAAAATTGATCCAAAATAAAATGGTGAATGCATTCTTTTTTTTCCCCCTCTGTGAAAATCTTTTCTTCAGATCAATAGGGAACAGATTGTTCTCACTGTCTGTCTCATTATTCAACTGGCTATTGACATAATGGTTACCCAGAACAAAGCATTCAAGACCTGTCTTTTCATACAGTAACCAGAGTTGCATTCAGAATTTACTTTGGACATCACATTAGTTTTAGAACCACCTACAGCCATTAGGGGGACCTTGCCAGATAGTCTTTTTCTTTTGTTAGTTTTTTTGGTCCTACTTTTAGTCCATCGAATAAAAGAATTTTATCAACATACTTAACTTTGGAACTCACTCCCATCACAGCCAACATGTAGTTGTTGGTGTGGTTCAGGTGTTTACTTACTTACTTATTAAAAGATATTGTTTCAGAAAAAAATCAATAATTTTTTTGACTGACCTTGTGTGCTGAATGCAAAAGAGATTGACGGGGAAAATGTAGCGTTGAGACGGTGAACATTTGGGCTGTCACAACTGACAGTGTAATAAATCAAACCTTGATCACTCTTACAGAACCTCAGATGTGCAGATTCATGCACTTCCTACCACTCGTCATCAAGTTATGGAAAAGTCAAGGGGTCAAAAAACAGCTTGAGTGTTGGATGCTTCCTTAGTCCTAGGATCACTTTCTATTTTTTTTTTGAGTGATTCTGCAACATTTGCTAGATAGAGGCCAAAGTCCTGGAAGAGTGAGTCCTGTTTACAGTACTTTCTGCATGATCATCATTAGATGACTGACACGTGGTACTTAATGACTTTTAATCAAAGAACCAAATATTTGCTCATTTGCTCTTCTTCCAAGCCAGCTTTCACTACTTTGATGAAAGTTACAACAATGTGTACAGAAAGAATTGAGAAGAGAAGACAACTACAACTCCCAAGAAGCATTTTGGTAGGAAACACTCACTTCACGTTCAAGTTAAATGCATGCACCGCTAATGGGGGAAGAAGTGGAGGATTACACTTGGTAGAAATGTTATAATATAATATAATATAATATATTTAGCAGATTAAATCAGTTCGCTCTCTGCTTCTAGTGGGGGATTTGGATGAGTTCAACACTTCCGCTGTGGTGTTTTACCACCAAGCGTAGCATATACAAAGCATATATAAATGGAATATAATGAAGCTCCAATGTGTAGTGTACTATAGTGCTTCAGCCAGATGGCTACTTCAGGCAAGCAGGTACATCCGAAATGCATTTATACTGTATACTACTAAAAGGGTATATTTTGGAGGACCCATAATTACTGCCTGAATTATGTTCCACTCACATGGTTTGATTCCACTCCAGGAAGTGCTGCTTTCCTGGGCTGCACACACTGAGGTGGTCAGAGTGAACGCTGAGCAAACAAAGCACAGCACAGTGGGGTTCATGTGCTGCGTCTCGTGTGGTTGGGTTTAGGCAGCAAAAACAATTTGGTTAAGGTTTGGAAAAGATTGTGTTTTTGTTATACATTGAAAAAGTTTCCAATACTTAAGCAAGATGAAAATCTTTTCCTACCTTTAACCAACTGTTTTGAGTTGCCAAAGCATAACCATAAAAATGTTAATGTGCTAGTTGCTACAAGGGAATATTGTGGAGAAAACAAATTCTATATGTTGTTTTTTCATATTTTGTAGATTTATTGAAACATTCCTACTCTATATGTCAACTGTTGAATTAGGAGGAACAACATGCTTTGTTTGCCCACCAGAAGGGCTCATGGAAGCGTTTTCTGATTCGACACAACCATCAGCAGGAAGACATAAGCCGTGTTTCCATCTAAATGTCAAGCGAATTTTAAGCAAACTTTTGAAAGTTCGCAAAAAAGAAAATGTGATACATGCGTTTCCATCAACTGGTTTGGAGCGAATAAACAAGGCCAGTTTCGTCAGAAGATGGCGGTATAGACTACGTAGGCCTACCGTAACATGGCTGTAATAGAACAGTAGAAGAAGTAGAGGCTGAAAACCGAAAACAAAACAACAGTTGCCTTGGCAAGATACCCATACGACACGCTGTATTCTCTGTATTAGTATATATATATGTATATAATATATGTATTATATATCATCTGTATTCTCGCGCTCCAATAGAATATCCGGGAGGAAGACTCCGACAGTGGAAACAGCTGATCAGTCATGTGAGTTGAATGTTCGCTACGTCAGAACTTATTCGGCAAAGTTGTTTCCATCTCGCATTTTGTGCATTAACTCTTTTTCGCAAAAGGCAAAAACCACCTCAAGCAAGTGTATGAACGTTTTTGCGAATTTTGCCGTTTCCATCAACTTTTTCTAATGCGATACTTCAAAATGCACATAAAAATAAGTTGATGGAAACGCACCTATAGTTTGTTTGTGACGTCCAAAACAAATCACTGATCAAGAATAAATCAGTTTTAACACATTCTCACTCCAAACTCAATACGCAGCTTGGTCAGGGGCCATAAAAGCTTTATATGACGCTCTACTTACCCCTCTAGCATAAGTCAAGTTAGCAATAATGAATATGCAACATCTAGTTAGACTTTTAAAGTAAAGGTTTCTGACAAACATTTCACACATTATGACTTTTGGACTGTTAACGTTATGAAATGGTTAAGTTTAGACACCAAAACTACTTGGTTCAGGAAAGGATCATGCTTTTGGTTAATAAAAGGATGTTAACTTTTGTGACTATGTAGGTAAGTATTAGACGTTACTAACTTTGATAACGGAATGTCATTTAACGGAATGTAAATTCAAAACAAAGTAACATTAACACTTGGTCACACGTGGGACTCAAACCCTGGAAAGTCTTGTGTTGACCAATCCTACCACCCGACCACCTCCAGGCTCAGACTTTTCTCGCTCTTTACTCCTACACTAGACAGGCACCCCCTGAAATGACACTAGAGGGGTACTGACAGCGCCACACTTAGAAGCAAAGGACCAGGAGGTTAAGGGATTGATAGAGGTTTGAGTTAAAACAAGTTCTTCATTAAGGTTAGGGGAGCAGAAAACAAGCAGCTGTCTCCCACGTTAAAATTAGATTTTTTTGTCAACCCAGTTGCTTGCTATCTGATTCCATCAGTACCTCTGATGCCTGAACCCTGACACCATACTAACAGGACAGACACTGTATGTACCTCACTTGTCCTCTTTTTAATCAAAAATATTGTTGTACTTAAAGTGCAACCACATTTGGCTTGTAGTCCCAGAGAACCACAGCTCAACCCAAGCATATCATCTGGGCTGCCCTGGAGAGCAGTGGAGCACACATCTGGTGAGTGAGAGGGTCAGCGTATGTTTCAACTATATGTTTGTGCATATGAGTGTGAAGAGATGACGGTGACAGCTGGCTGGTGGTTGGCACAGAGGCCAACCGATGTGGGGATAAGTGCCTCGGCAATAAACAGTCCTTCTCTCTATCTGTCACACGTACATAAAAGTAGAGCTTCTTTAATGGAAGCTGTGGCACTAAAAAGCCACATAGAGACGGAGGTGATAATGTGACTGGGAAGGGTGTGAAAATACGCATCCATATACATGCTTTAGAATCCGGAGAGCACACAGATGTAAAAACAGAGTCGCTGCGGTAAAGGGGTAAAAGAAAAACACATCGATCCTGCACAGGGGTGAGCATTGGGACAACCTGTTAGACTGGAAAGTTGCCTGATTTCTCTGGGTGCAAATGTGTACATATGTCAGGATGTGATGGAAATGCGGTAAAAGGCTCTGCTGCTATTGGCGCATCACAGTGAGAGAGGTGCATGTGTGTTTATGTGTTTGCGTTTGTGCATGCATGCATGTATGCATGGGCGATCACGAGTCTTACTTTTTAACCCCCTTGCTCCCACTAGTGCACTAGAGTCTATTTTAGAGTGAGAGTGAGCGTGTGTGTCTGTGTGTAAGCAAGAGAAGAAGAAGAAGAAGGTGGTGATAAAAATCTGCAGGAGCAGAACCATATTTCCCTCAGGCTTCAGCGTGTGTGACTTGCTTTCATTTCCCTTTCGTTTTTCCCGTTCTTTTCATCATTCTTTTATTTTAAAAACATTGTGGCTTACAGTAGCTGGCAGGATTGGTGGATAGTATGTTTCAGAGCAATAGTTCAGTTTGAATTGAATACTTTATTACAGGTATGACATTACCGGTAGAAATAATGGTTCACTTTGCCAATCTGATTTGTATTTCAGTACACTTCAAAGTAGGATTGTTCCGATACAGATACCAGTATTGAAAATGCCTCTGATACTGCTGAAATGCTGGATCAGAAAGTCAATGCATCACACCCTAGTATCGGTAATGATCGACACGCAAAGTTCAGTTATCAGAATCACTATCAAAGATCACTGACAAGTCGTTAACTATGTATTAACATTTTTTCTCTAAGCTTAGAATTGCTTGTTTCAATGTTCAAATGGGCAGCTGGAGATAGTTTTACGACAGACTTGAAAAATCCATCCAGCTATTATCTATTACCACTTATCCTTTGGGGATTGTGGGAAGAAGCCAGAGAACTCAGAGGAACATACACAAACACGGGAAAAACATGCAAACTCCACACAGAAAGACCGGGAAGTGAACCCAGGACCTTCTTGCTGTGAGGCGACGGTGCTAACCACTGCTCCCCCATGCACACTTGAAAAATCAATCTGTCATTGATGGAAATTTGTCTTTATTTTTGTTTTGTTTTTTTATTTGTCCCTACTGCAAAGGCCTGAAGGGTTTGATTGCAGCCTGGCCTTGCTGCATAAAATCTTTTTTTTTTCAAAAGAAAAATACGTGTATATATCTCAAAGATATTCTTACATATAGAGTTAAGAACAGTTTAGCTGCATAAGTGCATATGTGCAAGTATTAGAGTACTAATTGCTTCATAGCTTCTTCACCATGTTAATGATTGTTGGTATGAATGATTTATGGAATTTGTCCTGGCGACCTGAAGGGTTTTTATAAAGGCAGCCTGATGGCAGGAGTTGGACTGAGTTATGGAGGGGTCGTGAAGGTTCTGTGTGATGAGGGTTACTTTAACTCACTGGGTGTAGAGATCTCCTATTGAGGTATGGTGCCTGTTATTTTTGTTGGGTAAAATAACAGAAAGTTATGCCAAGATGTGGTTGAAAGTGAGGATTGACTCAACAAATGAGTTATTTGTTGTTAAAATGTTTCATGAAAATTTAAATTTCCTCAGCAGAAAGAGGCGCTGCTTGGTCTTTCTTTTACATGGTGGGTGTTTCTCAAAGTTAAGGAGCCTTGCTTGGTAGGACAGGTCCTTGGAAATCAGGTCTTCCAGATGCTAGGCGAGACTCCTTCTGAGAAAACACAATAGAACAAGCTAGTGAGTGTGCATCATTCTTCTGATAATTCTGATGTTTTGCTGGTTGGTAAACAGCTTTAAGGTGCATTACCCCCACCCTCTGAACTGGATGTGGATCAAAACAGGTTTTATCACGGCTCTTAAGTCCAGTCTTTTCCAAAAATTTAAATATATCCCTATACCCCACATGCCCTGAGCTCAATTGTAGTAATTCTTTTATTTTAAGTGTCATGTGATCATTTTCCAGCCTGTGTCATTGAAAGGGTTTGCAATTTTTTTAAAAGACCCGCTAAGCCTTGTCCGCATAGGTTTGTGGGTACTTCAGGTGTGCCAAACACGGGGGCATCCTTGACAATTCGCTGTGTGCAGGACTCTGTCACACAGATCCTGGATATTGGAACATTCCTCTGGCGGCATTTAATGACATAGGATCCGTCAAATCCAGCCGTTTGAGGATCCTTCCTTGACATTGAAAATAACTCAGAGTCATTGTGCTCAGAGGGTTTCCACATACTAGCAATATGCTAACAAGGCATTCCTATTAATCATGTGGACCAAAAGGGCCATGTCATCTTACAGAAGTGTCACTTTGTCAGTGTTACAGTTTATGTTGTTGGTGGTGATGGGAAAGAGAGATAAGACCCACCGTGGGACTACTGAGTTTAAAACAATATCATAGGACTTTGAACCATTAACCACGACATGTTGTTGCATATCCTGCAGGACATTTTTAAATCATTGCATTGGTATTTGGTTGATCCTTAGTCCAGAGAGACAGTTAAGCAAGGTGTGTTTAAAAGCTCTGTTGTTTCCAGATGTCTGTCCATCTACAGGTTAAACATGCTAATTACTACTTACAAAAGAATCTAAATTTACATGGCGTGATTGAAGAAAAGACATGTCACCACATTCGAAACTGTACTTGAGCAAAACCTTTGCATGTATGCCAGGGCTACCTACAGCTAGCATCTCTACAGTAAGTACATTGACTGTTTGGGGCAAATAATAATAATGTGCTCTATAATCTAGTGCTCAAATTTGCATTAATACTGCAAGACAGAAATCGTTTGTTCTATCAGAAGTTTAAAGTTGTTTGTTGGGGTACTTTGGACAGAGCCAGGCTAGCTGTCCGTTTCCAGTCTTTTGCTATGCTAGGCTCTAATCTCACTTTTGAAGAAAGCAAAGGAATAAAATCTTTTTCTTTCTTGCTTTCTTTCTGTCTTCATATGTATGTTCAGGCTAAGTGTGTGGTAATGATTTTGCTTCATCCTGCTATAATGAGCATCTCTCAGCAGGTTTAGCATCCTATAGTAAGCTGAAGGATCCCAGGGGTATGGTGGTGCATGTGTTTGTGCATTTGTGTCTCCATGCAGCTCAGCGTGTGTGTGTGTGTGTGTGTGTGTGTGTGTGTGTGTGTGTGTGTGTGTGTGTGTGTGTGTGTGTGTGTGTGTGTGGAGGTGCTGGATCTCAGTGTTTTTCACAGGAATGTTTAAGAGGTTCAAAGCTTTCTTGGGCTCTGGCTCTGTGCTCTCCCCAAAGACACGACGATTGATGTTTCACTTTCCAATGGGTTGTTTAGGGATAAAGGTGGAAAAAAAAGAGCTAGAGGTGTGCTAAAAAGGATGCTTCCCATCAGAATGCCAATACATTGGAGGAGTGGAGGGAGTTTTACCTAAATGGATTTGAGAAGATAGACAGAGATAGCTCAATACTCTCTGAAGCGCACTTCTTTCCGCTTTGAATGAATATTGAAGCATGAAGTTGAAGCAAATCAGTTCTTCACAGAGCTGAGTGATGTCCAGCATAATGATGTCACTGCTATCTAACTAAGTTGGGCACACACAGCAGGAGATGCAGTGGGATGAAGAATGTGCTGTCAGATGTGTCCGAGTTATCTTATCCGTTTGGACAACCCAGTTGTTTCCTCGCTGCACTGGGATTATTTAAATGCAGCAGAGCAGGGCTACCCTACAGCTGCTCATCAATGGTGGTATAGATATTGGCAACATCCAATAACCCCCAATCAGACATGCCTAAAGATGGCCATCACTTCTACATTGCAGCTGTAGAAGTGATTACCTCGATACAGCTGCCACCCAGCTAACCCCATTGGCTGACATTAGCACTACTGGGCTCGATTACAGCGATGGATTAGCACTAGCTCTCAAGGCAGCTAGGAATGCCACTGGGTATCGATCCGGCATTAGTACAATCGTTAAGAGATATTGACCGTGAACATCTCAGTGTGTCCCATTGATCTGCGGTCAGTGGCCTAGAGGGGCTGAAAATTCTGTATGAATGGCATGGTGATCTCTCAGTCACCCAGCAACAGTCTCACCATACAGTATGAGGACTCCATGAGAGAAAATACATTGTTATTAGTCTGTGGCTGTCACTTATTATTATTATTATTACTAAAGCCTTATATTAAAGGAATCCTGTGGGGGGTTTTTCACTAGTAATGCTATGGAGCAGTCAGTCCTCGTTTTGTTTGTATTGTGTGCACACAGCAATAAGTTGTACATTCCTGTTTTGTTTTCACTCCTATACTGCTGATCAACAGTTGGTGGCACCAACACGCTATGAAACGTAGCATTGTACCAACAAAGGCATTAAAAAAGGCAGCTACAAACTAGCTAATATGGATGTAAGCAATGCAGGATTTAAAATAAACTAGAAATCAGCTTTGAAAATGTGTAATGAGGAAGGAAATGCACTCAACACATGTTAGACCCCAAGGACACACACATTGCATCTTGGTCAGAAACACTGAATGTAAACATAACCTTTCCTTGTTTACAAGAAAACTCCACAGGGCACCTTTAATCTGTGTAGTATTATGATACCTCATATTCCTGCATTAATATAGACATATCTGCACATTTATCTGCATAGTTATTTTAACTATTAATCTGCACAATTTAAAGCAGCATTAATTGTTATAGATAAATGCTAGCAAACAGTTATGAAAATTACTATACATCCAGCAAACATAGAGCAACATTAGCATTCATTTGGCGTAGTACTTCTGACTTTCTGGCTGAAGTCCAATATTCACTCACCTTTTAGCTTTGTTTTGGTCTCCACCAACTTCTGTGAAAAGTATCTGGCTTTTTCTTGATCTGAAAGACAACACTGTTTAATATATGAAAATACTGATTAGTGCAGCTTTGCCAAACCTAATACTGGTGCATTCATTGCTAACTTTGTCATTCTGTTGTTTCGTGCTGACAGTGGGCTAACCAGAGCTTTTGCACCAAAAACAGCTACTGGCCGCAGAGTTTTGCTGGCAATCAAGTATCTTGACACCGTTTAATTTTGTGATTTAGGTACATTTTACTGCAAGAACCATACCAATCTGTAGAGGTACAGTTTTCAAGCTTTTCACTAATATGGTTTTTGTGAGAGTCCCTTGTTTCTGCATGTTACTACAGCAGTCAGAGGGTTTTTTTGTTTTTGTTTTAATATATTCGTGCTGCAATCATAAGACTCCAACCTATTTCAAATAGGTGTTACGTTCAGTTTCATGGTTTGGACCCCAAATTAGAGACTGACTCAGATGTACGAAAAAAAACAGTATTTAATAAATAACCTAAACAGCAGACAAAAAGATCTGATTAAACAAACAAAAGGAGCAGATACAACGATCTGAAAGTACAAACAAATGATGCAGACAAAAGATCTGGTATTCTAGGCTGAGAGCAAACTCAAAGCA
>JBBPCS010005987.1:0-10108 GCA_037974645.1 Hollardia meadi
ATAATTATTTTTGATAATTATTAATTATTTCTGATAGCCAAATTTAATCTATTAGTTGTCACCTTGTGTCCCAACATCAGGTACCGTTGTGTTTGTGGGCACAGCACAAATATGACATAGGCTTAATCAAAGATGTTGAACCGGTTGTGACCACCTAAATCCTCCTACAGACCATGCCAAAATCAATATCCACTGAAGAAGGAAGCAGTTGAAGGCATTAAACCAGTTTTTGTTTTGTTTTTGTTTGAGTGATTGTTCCATGCGAGAATTCTCATCTTTCCTGTTAAAAAGATCAGAGATGCTGGCCAGATTTGTTCAAGACCTGCAAGCAGTAAACACTGCGGCCCAAGCACAGACAGTGGATACCAAATTATGCTGAAATTGAAGCACCATTAGCCGCAATCACTCATGGGAAAGGCCTCATTGCAAAAAGTTGAATGGACACCTGATGCAGAAAGACCCCCAATGCTGGGTCTACCAGACTGTAACAGATCATTTATACAGACAGAAGACAACGACAGAGACCTGTAGCCTAGTTTTCATCAAAACTCGACCCTGTAGCAGCAGGACATTGTGGGACACTCTGATCTGACTTTCCTGGTTCCACATGCAGTGTCTATGATTTTGCTTGATGATGGACAGCCACATGATTGTGTTGCAGTGATAACTGAAGTCTGTATCTCCAGACCTCCAAACTCTGCAGCGGAGAGCAAATGCAGATGAGAAACTACTGTGGAAAAGCAGCAGCTGTGTAGCCACGGAGGGTGTTTGGTATGGTCCGGATGGAAAGCCGTGCCTGCCTAAATACCTGTTCCCTCACTATGTTAAATTGACACATAGCCGAGATCACGTGTCAAAGGGAGGAATGATGAGTGAGATACGGAGATTTTGGTTTACAAAGGGTTTCTCTAATTTCTCCCAAAAATAAAGTGATTTGTGCTACCAACAATGTAGGCAGAGGAAACCCAACTCCACAAAGCGCTTACCCACCTCCAAAAAAGCCATTTGATCATTTACAAATGGACTTTATTGAGTTAGCACAAAGGGAAGGTAATAAAAAACTGCCATGTCATTGTTGACATGTTTTCCAAGTGGGTAGAAGCTTTCCCCACATCAAAACAGGATGCAGCAGCGGTCGCAAAAGCCTTAATCAGAGAAATCTTCCCTAGATCGGGAATCCCAGCAAAAATCAGCAGTGACAATGGTACACCTTTTGTAAATGCTGCCATGAAGAAAGTTGGTGAGTATCTAGGCATAGACATGAAACAACACTGTGCATATCACCCGGCCAGCGGACTTGCTGTAGAAAGAGAAAAAGGCACATTAAAAAACAAACTTGTTAAATGTTGTGAAGAGACAGGTTTAACATGGACAAAAGCACTGCCGGTTGTGTTAATGCATATGAGAGCAAGAGTAAGAAGCAGAAGTGCTCTCAGCCCATTTGAGATTCTATTTGGGAGGCCACTGAATACCTGGATTGGTCCTGTGAAAAGACAACTCCCTGACACCAGTCAATGTGAAGATGAAATGCTGCGTCATTGTGCAAACCTGTCCCCTGTGCTTTCTGATATTCACAAACAACTAAAAGAGACCCTGCCGAAAACCACTGAGAAGAAATGACCTGAAACCAGGCAACTGGGTCGTGGTGAAAGGGAGGAAGAGATTAGCACGCTCACAGGTGGAATGGGCCTTATCAGGTGCTGCTCACCACTGAAACTGCAGTAAAAGCGAGCCACTGCAAACTAGTCCTAGAGCCATATGACGACTTCTCACCAGGCATGCATCAACCTCACTGAAACCATCACACACCTGCCTATCTTCAGTGTGTAGCAAGGGAGAGACGGGAAACCTCGAGGGTCCGCTTGTCTCCCTGCTCCTGCCTGCACATTCTAGGATTAGGGTAAGGGTGTGGTGACTATAGGTGACGGTGTGATGGTGCTACCAAGTGCACTCCACCAGCCTGATGACGTGGCAGAACAGAATGGCGTTGGATATGATGCTCGCCAGTCAAGCAGGAGTTTGTCACATCAGTGGAGATGACTGCTGCACCTACATTCCTGACATTTCAGATAACATGAGTCACATTGTTTCACACCTGAACGATTTGCATGAGGAGAAAAGCAGAGACTCACAGGCACCTGACGGATGGAACTTGTGGGCTTGGCTGACTACAGGCGGATGGAAAGCCACACTGGTTACATTGTTGACACCTCTATTGATTGGGATCATAATGTTTGCATTATTGGTGTGTTGTGTTATCCCATGTGCTAAAGCTATGATTACCTCTGATTGCCTTAATGAGTAGTGCTTTCTATTGTGATTGATGTTGATTTTCATTATTCTTAGAATTTTTGTGAGCATAGAGTGCTCAAAGGGAGGAATGTATTGGCAGATCTTAAGACCACCATGTACTTTGTCCCAAGATGTCACAGAACCCTGTGTTCTCCTAGATTTTAGACAACAGAGACAACAAGCTGCAGTGTCTTACTTGATGTTCAAGGACAGGACAAGATAAGATGCTCTGATTTGCTAAGCTGTCTACACCTCTTTGTTAATGTGTGACCCACCCCATACATGGCTTCATTGTTTGATAAGCATGTATATAAGAACGGACATCTCTTGTGTTCATTGCTCATTTGCCCAGATCTTGACTGTGCAGTGAGTCCATCTGCAGATGCTGAATTAAACTTAAACAGAAAGACAAGTTCTGACTGAATCTCTTTATTCAACAGAAAATTGCCGCAACAAACTCTTCCAAGAAAATAAGCAAAAATGAGGTGGAGTGCAAACTCTGCCAGGAAAAGCTGGCATATCACAAGTCAACGACGACTATGCCCAATCATTTGAGAGCGAAACACCCAGCAGAAGAAGGAGGTGGCCCGACAACTGATCAACAATCAGTGGCTAGCTTTGTTGCCAGACGAGTAAGTTTAATGATAGGCTACGTACAGCGGCCCTTATCACAAAGATGATAGCTAAAGACATGCTGCCAATCAGCTTTGTCGAAGGCGATTTCGAATAATAGTCGAATAGTCACAGAAGACATTCATACAACTGACTGAATGTGTAGAATTGTTGGAATTTTCTGTTCTGTTGTTTTGTGAAAACACCTGAAAAACTTGATCTGGGGTAAAGACGACATTATCATCTTCATCACGTCCTCCTCTCTAAAATAAGGGTCCAGGTGAGGTGGAGCAGCCCTACATACATTTCTTTTTTGGCAACATCAAGACTCAGCCAACAATCAGAGGAAGGCGAGTACTTTAAACACACAGATGAAGGAATGTGCCAGACGACATTGTGTGTTCGGGGCAACTCAGATGCAGGACAGGCTAAACATGAAGAGAATTTCTGGCCAGATATTAAAAATCTTCCACACTCCCTCTGTTCATCCCTCAGTGTGGTCAACAATGTGTGGACTTCCACACAGACAGGGTGTGGTCTGACTTCTGTAAATTTGTGAATCAACCAGTTCTTCAGAAACCTGCACAACAATACCGAGGGCAAGTGCTGAAAGTGTATTGTGTTGAGTTTTTCATTCATTTCAGGTTTTCTGAAGTTTCTGGGATGTCTTTCCTTCAGCTCTTCCTTTGTCTTCTTTCATCTTTTGTCTCCTGCTGCCTTTGATCTCCGCTGCTACAAAAGTCAATCACAGACAGGACCAAATGGAACAGAAATCATGACAATGTACAGTATTTCAGTTTATACTGACCGGGTAGAGCACTCTTCTTATTGTGGCATTAGATTTATTCACAGAGCTGCACTTTTTTTGTCTGAGAAGTTTAGTTTTCTCGCCCATGTGCTACTCACATTGTGCGGCGACACCAGCACCACCTGTGCATGTGTTGATGTGAGTAAAGCAGATTTGTGGAGCTTTTCAGGGGCCCTGCCATTTCTGCACTGGCGATTTGAAGGCACGGAAACTGGCTCTCTTCACACAGTGGGATTTGGTCAATTGGTCTTTATATGTTTTTAAAAATTTTTATTTGGCTATTTTTGGCTGGAAATTATTACAGTTTTTTTTCTTTCCAGAGCTCCATGGATGCACGGGAGACCTGAACACCGCCTTTTAACTTTGGTATGCTGCGTGTGGCTACAGATGTAAAGGAAAACTCACCTGAAGATCACATTATTAAATAATTATTTTTTTAAACATTTTTTCTAAAACACTTGCTTTTTAATCTATTTTTTTTACTTTAAGTAGTACAAACCTGCCTTGTTTACTTCCACTTTACTCAAACTGCAAAATAATTACCATCGCAGTCTTCTGCATGGTCACCGAAAAAAAATGGTACCTGATATTAAAAAGTGTTGGAAAGTTGATTTAGATTAAAGACAGATTGAATATCTTTACTGCACTGATTGAGATTACCGCAGTATCATACATCACATTTCCCAGAATGCCTTCAGATAGCCCTAAAGGAAAAGATACAATCTCACTTTCGGTCATATGGGCATACAGGCATGTCGTGAGCTGCATTCATTGTTCGTTATTGATCATATTCAACAGTCTCTCTCTAACCTGCACTGAAACCTGCTAACAGCCTGTCTCCAGGAGCTGCCAACATGAAACTAAAGGAGATAATGAATGAAACTCAAATATTTTAACACAAATACCAGCTATTGGTAGCTTTATTTAAAAAATAATTGAATCATATTTGAATGCTATATGATATACTGTCAACTTAGATTGGCTGTACTGTACACTGTATCCATGTATATATTACAGTACTGCACATGTTCTTTTGATACTGGAGTACATTGGGAGCTGCTGGAAACCATTCAACTTTTTTTAAACTGAAACATACTCTACCAATAAAGTTGATTCTCAAACTGGTTAAGATTCGAATTTGAATGCGTTAGTTTGCAGCTTTATTTTGAAAAATGCACCGTGTAAGCTTAATGTAAATTAAAATAGGAAACATACATAAAGCAGGGCCACAACATTAGTTCATATGAATGACCTTCATGGGCTTTACTGAACTTTAGTCATGCAAATTCCCTACCTGATAAAATGACCTAAACCTGCTGACCACCAGTGGATTTTTACAATCAAGCCACCCTTCCTGGGCAAACAGGAGTGAGCATGTTTTCAGTGTAAGAAATCACTGAAAATCAAATGCATACATGCGGATAACCAGCATGCACTTTGGCACCAAAGCTCTGCACTTGCTTCAAAAGGCATCTGAATGTGTGTGTTCACAGCAGCAGGCAGGAGAGGGCAGCAGACATTCGGGCTGAGAGCAGACTGTTTGTTTCATGTCTCTCATCTCCAATTCAGGGAGGGGCTCATTATATCTGGCTCCCCATCGCTGGCTGATGAATTCTTCATTAAAACAATATGATCACCCTGAGCTGCTTCTACAAAGATATGTAAAAGTTCAATTAAGTGGGGCTTGATGATCTCAATGAGATGATCTTTTACAGCTAAAAGCTCCCTGTACACGGTCCACTGGCGCCTTTCCACAGAGCCACAGCACACACGGAAACACAGCGGAGGAGCATACACCAGTGAATAACAAAGGGAAGTCAGACGCTGCATGGGGATTTAGATGTTCAAAGGAGCAGCTTACGCCTCTGGGCCATGCGGGGCCTTCTTGAGTCGGAGAATGAAATCTGTTGTTTAACAAGCCTTTATTGGAATCCACACTTCTACCAAAATGTTGAAGATCAGGGACAAACAGAACGGCTGTACATGAGCCAGCGATAAGCACAATCCCAGAGAATTTTTGTCAGTGAGGCCATATCAGACTGTATGATTCCCATATTGGTATAACAAAATCCACGGGTTGTGTGTGTGTGTTTGTGTGTGTGTGTACAGAGCCTGAGCAGGGATATGTTGAGCTTCAGGTGGTGGATATAGCAGAGAACTGGCTGCCTTTGGTGTCCTCACTTCTTTTGTCTGTGCACTTTCTTGAGGTTTATGAAGCACCGCCTTGGTTTGTTTCAAGAGTCCCATGGGTGCTCCCGAGACCCGGACGCTGCCTTTTAGCTTTAGTAGGCTGTGCATTATGTGAAAACACCCCCTCAGATTCATACAACAATACTGCAGAGAGGCTGGTTCACACTCGCACAGCAGCACAAACACACACAACAAACTGATGATGGTGCTGGATGAAAAGCTAAGCAATCCAGAGCAATCCATCCTGCTGGGGGCACGACTGTCTTCACCAAATGTCATGGAGATCCATCCAGTAGTTGAGAAGATATTTCACTCTGAGCCCCAAAAGCCAACCTCAGTCAAGGGCTCACCAAAGTCAGTAGGTTTCATCCTCTGGGAACCATGAATGGTGGTTAAAAATTGTTGAGACATTTCTTTTTTTGTGAGTCGAGTTTTCACAGAGATATAAACATAATTGATAATCATATTATTATTATTATTATTATTATTATTATTAGTAGTAGTAGTAGTAATAATAATAATAATAATAATAATAATAATAATAATAATAATAATAATAATAATAATAATAATACAATAAAGGTACACAAAGAAAATAATAAGTAAAAGAATTTGTTGTCTGAAAATATTCATACAAATATATTTTAATAATAATTAATATAATTAATTTAGTCGATGTCCTGTCTCATGTACTGTAAATGTTCCATTTTTCTGGTTGTTTTTAAAAGTATTTTTTATGGACTTTGAAAAGATAAGCTATCAAACACGACATGCAACAGAAAGAAGATTCGTGCTTCCTATAGAGTGAATACAAATGATACAGAAAACAGTCAGTCCTGGTGGAATTAATCTGCCAGTGCATATTATTCAAGCGAATACTGAAGGTCTTTAAAAAAAACAAAAAAACTTGTTAGTAAATTCAAACATTTGTGAACTATAATTGGATTGAATTGAATTGAATAAAAGATCATGTTTGGTAGTCATTTTGAAGAATTGCGATGGATATTTTTGTGTTTCTTGAAAGGATGTTGCTTGTCTTCCATATGGCTTTTATTGCCAGTTCAATTAGCTGAGCTGTTTTGTTGGTTGTGTGTTGGCTTTGTTTATGTAGCTGTTGTGTGTATAAGTGTGTATGACTGCATGTGTGACTGCAAATGAAAAGAAGGACAGAATATGCAAGCTGTTACATGGCAAAGATTTCCAGCCACTCTTCCTGGTTTGGAGTTAAACCAGTTTCTGGTTAAAGCTTTCTTACCTGCTGCAAGTAAAACTTCGGTCGAGTGCAGATCTTCTCTCATCACAGTATGGTTTCCGAG
Source organism: Hollardia meadi (assembly GCA_037974645.1). Taxonomy (NCBI): domain Eukaryota; kingdom Metazoa; phylum Chordata; class Actinopteri; order Tetraodontiformes; family Triacanthodidae; genus Hollardia; species Hollardia meadi. The sequence continues at coordinate 7,219 of JBBPCS010005987.1, forward strand.
ATATATCACAAGGCATTTGGACTTTTAATAACTGAAAATGTTGCATTGACATTTTTCCCAAAATGGGGGTAGAACACAGTGAATATAGAAAAACATACAATCAGGAAGCACCTTATATTATTTCATCACACAGTAAATGGGGGTTTGAGAGGGTTTGAGCCAGAGATCAGCAGACCTATAAGAAAAACAAGCATCTGAAAACATAAATAGAGCAAAGAGCTCTGGAGAGGTACCAGACGAGAGCCATCATGAACCACAGACTCTAACATCTTGAATTACAGCATAACACTATCAAAATCCTCGTCGAGGCCCGTAGGCTGAAGTGGATTTGAAGTGCCAATCCAAAAAAAAAACCTCCCTTTGGCATATCTTTCTTTCCATATCTCCTCCCCTTGGCATTTCAATGAATTGTAGAGAGAATTCACTGCACTGACAGGCTCAAGGGTAGTTGACATTCTTGCTTCTGATGGAGCTCTTGTGCTCACTAATCCTTTGTTTCAGCATGTGTGCAGCCTACATTAACATCGGACTGGTTTAATTATTTAAGAATTTATCAACACACAAACTTGTGGGAAGGATGTGAGGATTCATAACATTCTGTACAGATGTGAAGCCCTGACAGATCAAAAGCTGTTTATTTCTTTCGTCTGTGTATTTATGTAGTTTGAGAGGGACAGGTTACTCAGATGGCTTATATAAAACAGCAGAAAACTGACATGATGCTGATTAAGATGAGAATTCACGTAGAAGGAGGTTGAATGATGAACAGAAATCACAGATCCCCTGTATTACATTTTAATAGGCCACCCTGTCATAATTAAAACAAGTAGACCTGCAAACAGACTAATATATAGGTCTGATATAACATTTTATTAAATCAGAATGAGCTCAAACAGGATGTGAGTGTTTCTGTGACTTCCTGTTCAGACTGAAGGCAGCTGGAAACTGTCCGACCTGAGCGCAGCTTTTTGTTACCGCCCCCTGCAGCCGCCGCCTGCTCTCGTCCGTTTTCCAGGCGAGACGCTATTCAGCTCGAACGAGCCTAATGATCAAAACCTGCCGGTGTGTTTGCTCTGATGAAGGTCTGATAGACCCAAAGCTCATCATAGTGTGCTGTAATCTCCTCTATCAGTTTGGACTCATTGATACTTCAGCACCTTAGCAAAGATTCAGCTGACTGGAGCGCTGGTCACCCTGCATTATCTGCAGAAAAAAAAACACTGCAGAACACTACAGAAGCATCAGCCCAGCAGAACATATAGGAACACTGCAATGCTCCAAACAGTTATCAATGCACTGATGAAGTTCTTCAAACTAATGTTCAGGAACAAGGACCAGACATCACTTTAATCCATTCCCAATGGGTCACATGACTACTTGTATGCAAGAGTATCAAATACACAGAGAAATATCACCAGGCTGTGCAGTTCTCCTCCGCTCTATTGAGCGTTTTAGCCTCTTTCAGGTCATTGTTTTAATTTTCCAGCCTGCAACTTAACTGTGTTCCACATATCAGATTGGTCGTGATATAGAAACGGTAAAGAGATAACCACCTGTCAAACCACGACTTGTTGTTGCTAGGTGGATTTTTGTTTTGTTTCGCAATGTTTCCAGTCTTCAATGTGCCTCAACGCTGGCGATAGCTGTAGGTGTAGCATTTTGTTTTCAGGACATCTGTCTCTCCCATTTTTTTTTAACACTATATCTGAGGAACGCCTTGAGGGAATTCAATTTGGCACAAACGTCCACTTTGGACTCAAGGAGGAACTGATGTGATGACATTTTATATCCAAAAGGTCAAAAGTCATCATCACTGTGACATCATAATGTTTTCTGTCCATCATTAAACATCATAACTCAGGACCAGAAGGGGAGATTGTGTTCACTATGAGTCTTTTATACTTAAATACCCATGTGCTTTTAAAGCTACACCTTATACACAAAAGGTCTCATTTTACTATACGAGCCAAACAAACTCGTATGTACAAAAAGTGTTTATTTAATTTCATACCAGATGTATCATCTCTATCTTCTTCTTTGGTTTATGATCCGTGCTCTAGTCGCTCCCCCCAATGGAATGAATGTTCTTCTGGTTAACCTCAGATTGACTTACACACCACCAACCTGCCGTCATCTGTGTTTCTGTCTCACCTGCATTCAGCTGAAAACCAAACCAACCCCCAACCCTCCGTCCCCCCCCCCCTCTCTCACGTCATCAGGCTGTGGCTCCTCAGCTACCACAGGGCTCCTGGTGGAGGTGCTGAGGGAGCAGGCAGAACATTGTTTGAACTACAGTAAAACACAGCTCCCTTCAGCTCCCAGATCAAAGGCAGAGGATTACCAACAGCCTGCTGTAATGAGACCACAATGACTTGAAATCGCTGGGACGGCTTTGGTACACTCTCCCCCAACCACAACATCGTAACTGCGGTGGAACACCCTGAGAAAGACAACAGTAATCTAGTAATGTGGGTTTCTCTGGATGTAAACTCTTCTGCTCCGCCCGATTCTCTGTGTGATCCTGCGAGAAACGCTGGAGTGGAGTTAAAACGCTGAGATTTAATAAATATTAGTATTCCTGCAACAAAGGAAGTGATGCGTTATTTAACCGTCACGCCTTTGCCCACTGCTGGAAGGCCTTAACACTCCTCCATATAAACATGTCTTATTTAATGTACAGCATAAGACAATGTGTTTATGTTACGATCATCCATTCAGGTCTTTATCAGTAGGTTGGACTGTCTTTTGAAGGTCAGCACTGATTTTTTTTGTTGCTTTTTAAGAGTTTGGTGTTTGGCACAGACAGGAACCACAGCGATAGAGAGAGAGAGAGAGAGAGAGAGAGAGAGAGAGAGAGAGAGAGAGAGAGAGAGAGAGAGAGAGAGAGAGA
>JBBPCS010005988.1:0-10108 GCA_037974645.1 Hollardia meadi
TGTGTGTGTGTGTGTGTGTGTGTGTGTGTGTGTGTGTGTGTGTGTGTGTGTGTGTGTGTGTGTGTGTGAGATAATACCTACAGTCCATCCGGGCCCAGTAAAGGTTATGATGACAGGTGTAATATCTCCAAGTTGGAGATGTGAAGTGAGAGAAGAGCTGTGTCCTTTACTATAGGTTAACCTGATCACTGCACACTGCATCATCTGCACACACACACACACACACACACACACACACACACACACACACACACACACACACACACAATCTATATCTTTAGAGATGTAAAATATTCGACTAAAATATTCAAAAAGCTTCTTCTGCCTTTCGTTCTTTCGTAGATGAAAGTTCTGGAAAAAGCAAAGCAAATTAACTTTTTTGAATCACATTTGGTGAAAAATAACTTCAGATGCTTCTGTGTTTGTTTCTCATTGGTCGGTCTTTTGTCCCGAGTGAAATATCTCAACAATGATTGGATGGTTTCTCTTGAAACGTAGTCCAGAGGATGAGTTTCCTGTCGACAACAAGTCAAAATGTCAAACACAGTTCAACAGATATCTTTAAGATTAATGACTCAAGTCCTGTCAGCTGTATTTAATGTTGGATCACATGCTAATAATCCAAAGCTTAGCATGTTCAAATATGTAATGAGATCATGTGACATCATCCGCATGCTAAAATAATTTCACTTATTTTGGCTGTATGTGTGCAGACTTGGGTTGATACGTTATGTAGCATGTATGCTACATACAGAGATGGAGTCAAGACATGGCTAGCTTAGCTTAGCATACCACCACCTTTAAGGCTTCCTAGCTTCATACCATTAACTGTATATAAAGATGGCCGACATGACAGCTTCGCAAAAGTGGCTGGTTGCAGTACAGCTCATAAACCCCTCCCCCTCCATGTTAGCAGATGGGACATGGGTCAAACTAAAAACTCAAAGTACACATCAAATAAAAGTGTTCATTTTTCTGATCAGTTTGGTTTTAATTAGTTATTTGGTGCTATAAGAAGGGGCTGAAACGTCATGATTGACAGCTGATTGAGGAAATGGCAACTCTGTCTCATAGAAATTACGTTAACAGACAACTAATTTGCAACAGCATATTATAAGGGTAGCGTAAACGCTCATAAATGTTCATTAACAACATTTATTTGAATCAATGAAACAGCTGACTCGCAGAGGTCTTTGGGGTGGACGGCGGGTGTGCAGGAGCAAAGGTTTTCTGTTAAATGTTTCGGAGAACACATAAAATATGTGGTCAGTGAATATTTTCATGTTCCGTATCAATATAACTCACGGCAAGAAAAAGAATCAGCGTACTCCCAAAATATCAAACTCAAAATGATCACAGTTTGAAAGATGTTTTTCAGGTGGTGTTAACATTGTTTTGTCTCCTGACTGAGGGTAATAAAACACGACAGGGTGACCCACAGTTTCAAGCTCTGTGCCATCAGCTGCAGGCTGTTGCATGTTGTTCGGACTATCAGGACCAGCCGAGCTCCGGGCGCTCTGATAAGTGCAAACCGCTCGCTCTGCTCTCCCTGAAAAGCTTTTGTTGCTCGACATTTTGACAGAACAGCCGATCAGAGAACAACAGCAATAGGCTCGGTTGTTTTTGGGAAGGTGAACTTTTCAAATCCGAACGCGCCGCGTTCAGACAAAGACGACACGAGCGAGAACAAAGGCAGAGGAAGCGGCTGTGGTTTGGTGTAACAGCTGCTCCTCCGTGATCGAGGCCACGCAGGTAGTGAAGCACGATGAAATGCTACAAACCAGCGTGTGATGAAATTAGCTGCAGCGCTTGTTATTAACTCTGTCTCTTTCTGTGTGTCTGCAGGCGGTGGAAACAAATCTGGCCTCCAAAGACAGTCACTGGGTGTTTGTGAATGAGGTAAAGCATCACACACAAACACATAGTGTTCATCTACACCCCCCCATCATGTTTCAGATGTGCTACAGGAATGGATTTTAACCTGAATGTGTCGCTATCAATTAAATAAAAGCAGATATTTTTCAGGTCAGTTTAGTTAAAGTTGTAGTGTTGCCATTTGAAATGGCAGAAGTTGGATGTTTAACTTCTTCTACTGTTTATCCCAATTTTAGCTAACTTTATTGACTATTCATCATTTTTTAGCAAACTGTTTTCTGGTTTTTACTTTTTAATAACTACTTTACTTTTTGGGCAACTGCTCAAAACTGATCCATTATTATTATTATAAAATAAAATCCATTATTTGTAGCCTTTTCCTCACATTAAGCTAACATTTTTAAACTGTTACTTGGAGCTAGCTTTTTCAACTGTTTATCCCACTTTTAGATAACTTTATTGACTATTAATTATTTTTTATCAAACTATTTACTTTCTCCAATTCTTTATCTGTTACCTTACCAAACGTTTTCTGGTTTTTATATATTACTTTTGGCTAACTGTTCAAAACTGGCTATGAATTATTTTTAGCTAACCTTTTCAACTGTTTAGCATTTAGCTAACATTTAGCTGTTTATTTAAAAATGTATCTGTGAGGTTTTTCAGCTCCACTACAATAACCTATCCTAACTCAACTCTTCATTACTTTTTAAATGTAACTTCTCCATTAAAAGCAAACCTTGTTCACCAGAGTCACACAGCTTGTCAAGAGGTTTACTTGAGTTGTGGTTTTGTGTCGTCCTACGAGAGGAATCAAAGCAAACCTGATTTAAGTTCTTGTGACTTTAACTCAACATCACGGCCCAGTTAATGTTGTTATGTGATATAAATCACAGTTAGAAACACAATAAGAACATGCTGTAGCTCCCTGGAATCAGGCCAGACTTTAATTGTTCTGTTTTACTTTCCAAACATCTGCATTAAATGGGGTTGTCCCATCTTTCTACCCATAACCCCTTTTGTTTTGAGGTTGTTTTACTCCTGAATAAACCACGCCAAGAGGACTGAGACATCTTCAGGCAACTTCATGTTTATATCTGGTGTCAGCACAGTTCAAATGTCCTTTACAACTCAAAGACACTGCGCAGACTTAATGCAGGGACTTAAACGTCTCGCTTAAACCCAACATGAATGAAACTCTTTGAAGCAGCGTTTAGATCACAGGACACGAAACAAAGCGATTAACATCAAGGTTGTGACTCCACGAGAGTTGTCTCACCACATCAGGCCAGTATCTGGTTTGAACAATGTTACTAACCACTGTGTTAATTACAGCTGATTTTAAAAGGCTGCGCAGCCAGACGAGTTCGAGAGCACCTTTCTGTGTTTGTTCAGATTTAAATAAAAACACGAGCTGAGTGCCTTTTGTGTCGCTTCAGTCCATCAGCTTTTTGTTTTCCTGTTCCCCCCTCGCTCGGAGACTCGCCAGCGTGGGCGCCGTTCCGTGCTGGAAGTAAAATTGAAATGAGTGCAGGTGAAAAATGACAGCGCCCTTCACCACAGCTGGGAGTGTGTTAAATCCCAAATACTGACATCTGCAGAGCACACCGATTTCTACTGATGCCTCGGCTCGTGCAAAGTGATCGTGAGGTTGTTTTAAACGATCTTTTCTTTCTTTAGTTCCTCGTTCTGTTCCCAGGATCAATATCCAGGCGTCTTTCCAGCCAATTAACTGAGCTGACAACAGCGTTGAGTCAGAGGGGAACTGTCATCTGCTGAAGGCTGAACACAAAAACCTCAGAGCTCCTTTTCAATGCCAGATTGTTTTGTTTTTTTACCAAACTCCTAATCCACTCACATTGGACTAATTATACTCTGATTTGAATTAACCCAGAGAGTGAAACAGTGTGGAGAATCCCCGGAGTCGGGTATTTATGATCAAATACGTTTCTTCAGATAAATGTTTGAGCAACATCTTATTCTTTAATCGGGAAAGTGTTTCAGTCATTCACAATTATTCACCTCTTTTCTTTCATTCATTCCAAACAGTCTCTTCTTCCTCCCTCTTAATCGACAATAATACATCAAAAATCATTTTTATCAATCTGAATCTGCAAAGTGACGAAAGTTATACAGTGAGATATTTTGGCTTCATGTTTGTACAGTGGGAGGAAGTGGAGACGCGGCGTCCATCTGTGTTTATGTTGGTTGTGGACCTTTACAGGTGAGCGGTGCCTTTTCCATTCACCTCCCGTTAGGTGAGAACAACACCTGTAACCATGGTAACTGTGTGAAATGTGTAAAATGGCTATGAATGCTTAGCAGACATAAAAATCAAAAATACATGGCCAAAGTCTCACTGATGAAAACTGTGCAAAGATGTTTTAGTCGTGACGTCTCCGTCTGAATGTTGATTAAAATGACTCTGACACGTTGGATTAACAGCTGTTGATCCAAACACTGAAGCTCCTGATTCAAAACTGGTAACTTCATCTTAATTCATAGAAACATGAATGAAAGTTCATCTGAGAGAATGTGAGACGACGTGATCCTCTACGGAGAAGATGTCTCACTCTGCCGGAGAATCTTTGACCGAGAACTGCAGAGAGCACACAAACTGATAATAATATTTGTCAATATTTGTTAATATTTGTTAATATTGGTCTATTGTGAAGTCAGTCTTGGATTTAACACTAACTAATTGATTTTATCTGATGACATTTGGCGTTTTTAAACGAGTGAATGTGGCGTTTAGGGCTAAACATGAGGAAAATATTTTGTGCAGCAAAAAACAACAAAAAACAGTCGAATTGAGTTAAATTAAAGCGAATTAAATTTAAAAAAAATATGACTAAAACTGATGCACGTTTAGGTTGAAATTGTGAGGCCAAAACTGAATCAGACGACTCCCTCCAGACAGATATCAGGTGACTCCCGACCTTCTCACATCCTCCCTAAATACTCACATCTTTTCCTCCCCCCCGGTCCTCGTGTCGCTGAGCTCGGACAGCTAACACAGGTAGTTTCTAGCCCAGTAAAATGTCAGCTGTCTTGTCAACAGGTGGAGAACGCAGACACCTTCTCCTCCCTGTAGTCTGTCTCCTGTCAGAGCTCCCTGCTCCCCTCCATCCAGGGTTTAGGTACAAGGAAAAGACAATCCTGCAACACTTCTGTAATGACGTCCGTCACCTTTAAGCTCTTGCCGAAGGACTTTTAAAACCAGTGTTGGTGGCGACTTGGTTGAAAATTACATTCAGAGATGCAACAACTTCCAGCTTTGGTTACACAAAGAACGGTAGTTTGAGGCTCTGTTGTTAAAATGGCATTATAGTCAATGAAGCAGGTATTTTGACTTGTTTAGGACTCGAAACTCAAACGTTTTGTCAGTCTTGACTGCAAAGACTTGAGACTCACTTGTGCTTCACAAGACAAAGACTTGGCCGCACCTCTGTCCGACACATGAAGCAGATTATCAAAATCACCCAGAGTTTCATCTTTCTAACAGAATAAAATAAAGTCTTAAATCTTGAACAGATTTTACCCGGTTAAGTGACACTTGAAATGAAAACTGTCGACGTGATCTGATGGCGAGGATGAACACTTTTAAGGTCATTTCACTGTCATTTCACGCATTTTCAGCTTTTCACGTGTCATTAAACGCCGTCCACATTTTATGAGTTTTAGACGACAATGTCACATGACCTACGGTCGCAGTTTGGTTAAGTTTAGGCATAAAAACGACTTGGTCAGTTATGTTATGTACATCACGTGACTTACTTTACTTCAAAACATTACGGAACTTTGAAGGAAGGTGAAAAAAACAAACAAACAAAAACATAAATCTCAGCTGTTTCGGTCAAAGTTGAACCATTTTTTTCTGTCAGTGAAGCTCTGCTCCAGAACACAGGCAGTCAGGCAGGTTGTCAGCAGCAGTGCGAGCGTTCTTTTCACCCTCCGTCTGCTGCTGCCACAAACAGCCACGGCCAGACGACACCAATTAAAAAGACCTGTAGAGAAAAGAGAGAGCAGAGGAGAGAACAAACAGAGGTGTGGAGACAGTAATGAGAGAGAGAGAGAGAGAGAGAGGCGAGGGCAGTAATTAATCAGCCAGATGAAAGAGAGACACTCGGTGGACGGAGGTGAAGCCTGATGGTGGCGGTTTGATCTGAACATCAGCTTAAAATCCACGAATCGACGCTGAAGCTGCTCACAATATATTCAGAGAGTAAAAAGCTGTGAAACTCGAAGCTAGAATTTTAACTAAAAGAGACTAAAGAGGAGGCAGAATATATTTTTTAACAAGGTCCAGAAATTAGTGGCGATGATGTGAAGAGGAAAGCAGAATATCAGGTTTGATTGAAAAGTCCTGAACGTCACCTGACTGTCAGAAATCTGCACAGATTGAAGTCCTGATGAGACCTTTCTTCAGCTGCACATCAGCAAATATCACCAGCTGGCATGATATTTATTTTTCAAAGTTCAAACTGTCGGTGCTCATTTTGATTTTCGAACGTAAACACAAAAAGTCATTTGAAAAAGTACAAAAACAGGAGATTATTTATAATCCTACTGGGATGAAAAAAACTTTATTATTTCAACTGTCTGTATCCACTCTGTCTGTTCACACTCCAATAAAACATAATGCAGAGACTAATAAGATTCACCATCTTAGCTTAGCAGGTTAGCATGCTAACAGCTGATAATCAGCATTGAAGTCCAGCTGAGGCTGATGGGAATGACAGTAAATCAAAGTTTTTTTTACCTGATGAAGGCGCTGAATGAAAATTTAGTTTGCTAGAATTCATCCTCATGGGAAAATTTTCATTTCATCAATTTATTAATAAAGACACATTAAACACAACCTAATCGCCAGAATAAATGTTGGCGCTGTATCGTTCTACCAACCACACGCACGAGTTGGAAACTTAACGTTTCTTTGCGTTTCAGTTTTCAGTGATTTAACGCTGTGTTCAAGGTCTGATTAGGTTTAGGCACAAAAACCACTTGGTCAAGTTTCGGAAAAGATCACGTTTTGGCTTTAAATACCTGGTTCTGTTGCCACAAACACAGAATTCTGAACAGTGGACGCTTGGCCTTTGGTCTAAAAGTATTATAGAAAGGTTTATGTGATTATTTGTGTGTTTCAAATGTACAAATTTGATGTGGTTTGCAGAAACGTACAATTCCAACAGCGCTGCTCATCGAAACCAATGAAAGGTGGATAAAATTTACACACAGAAGAAAACAAGAAGGTATAAAAACAGCCACAGCGACGAAATAAGCCAACCGGTTCTCATCGCAGGTCGTCACATACCGACGTTTTGTCATGCGCCCCTCATGTTTTATCCTGCCGCACCAAGTCTGCGTTAGTTTGGTTAAGTTTAGGCACATAAACCAGATGGTTAGGTTCAGGAAATGACTGGTGATGCTTGGTGTCAAACGGGACGTGAACTCCGGTCTCCTGCGTGAAAGTCGTGTGTGTGTGACCCTCCGAAGGTCATCCCAATCCGTCCAATAGCTGTTGAGATATTTTGCGAAAAGCTAAAGGAGTTGCTTGACATGAAGTTGAGACCCATTGCAGGAAAGGTGCAGCGATCAGCGCCAGAGATGAATAGTTGGTAATTATCGACTTTGGACTATTGAAATGAACTTTTACTGTTATGTAATTAATGTTTCCACGGTGCATTCAAAGACCTGTCCAACAGGAAATTACCCCGTTCAAAAAAAGAAAAGACCTTTAAAAAATGTGACACATTTATTCACAATGTCTTTGTTAGCTGGGACGTCCGTTTGTTTCACGGTTATGTTACACAGTTGGACGAGAAGAAACTCGACCTGTTAATGACACCAGCTCCTCTCTTTGAAATGCAAATGTGAACAAATGCAACCGCGTGTTACATTGCAGCTGCTGCAGGTGTGGCGGTGAGAGCATCCATCTGTAACGACGGGCTGAATCCATCTTGTTTCTCTCCACTTTGTCTTCCTCCGTCCTCCTCCTCCTCATCATCATCTGTCCCCATCACCGCACAGAGCCGGACCAAAGCCTGAGGACTTGGGGGAAAATAATCACGCTGATCATAAATGAAGCCCAGAAAACGCAGAAGAAGAAGTTTTAACAAATCTTATCAGAGCTGTATAGAATATTAAATCATCTGTCATTGCTCACTACATCTTAGCCTTCTTTCCCTCAGCTGTGCAGAAACTAGAACCTATGTACGGAGGACCGAAACTGTTAAAATCAAAAGTAAATGAATAGATAAATGCATATGCCATTAAATACACCAAAAATAATTTTAAATGTAAATGTAGGCATTAATTTATAAAATGTTACAGGAATTGATATTTCTGTTATAATTGGCTTTTCTATTTATTTACTTTTGTATTAACACCCCTTTTAATGTACTTTCCTCATTTCATTAAAATTTTTAAATGTATTTATTTCTGTATTATTTTCCTCTTAATTTCTTTTTTTTTTTACATTTCCTGGGGAAATAATTCCAAACTAAATACATAAATAAATAAGCAAAATTTTAAAATGACTAAATTAATCAATAAAATGGAAAGTTAAATTGGAAAAGTATCCAATTAGGGAAATTAAGTAATTTCAAACAGAAATAATAATAATAAATATATAAATTAATATAATATATAAATAATATAATATATATAATAAAATAATAATTTTATGTCACATTTTATAATTTAATTAATGCCTAGATTTATATTATATTTGAGAAAAAAAACATTTTTGTTGAGCATTTACTAGCATAATATTTTATTTATTTATTTATTTTTGATTTTGGTAGTTTTGGTCCTCCACAGTTATGAACTTCTTTAAGATACAAAAATGTGAAATGATCAGTATCAGCCATTAGAAGCAGGTAACTGATGTTACCCCATGAATGAACCTTTAAAGATGAACATAAAGATGCTAACTATTAGCATCGAGCTCACAGTGCAGCTGGGCTTGACGATGTCTAGCTCGGTCTGATGACTTTACGTTTTTCATCCCGCTCACGGTGATGATCTATGAGTAGTTTCTCCATCTTGAATCCACTCAGTCGAACAGCTTTGTGTTGTAATGAGCCACAGACTCATGGCGTAGACTTTAGTGCCTAACAGCAGTTTAATAATAATGTCTTACAGCATGTTTATGATAAACATCTCAACATGCCGTGTTTTCTATTATCTAGAGCGTTAAGCTGCAGCCTCATTGCCTCTGAACAAGCCGCAGTAAATCGTACATAATGCCCTTTCTAAGCGTTTGAGGATCTCATCTTTCCTAACAACGCCTAACAACCTCCTTCTGGAAGTTACATCACGCTGTTTCTCAGAAAATAACGGCCCTCAAAATCTCTTATCTGCTTCTTTCAGTGATTCCCATGATCCTCAGCTCACTTCCCATCCACTCTAAAGTCTGCCTGCATCTGAATGCAGGTCATTACCATCACACAGTAATATCACATCCCTTTCAGCTCCTCTTCTGCCTCCATTTTGTGGTTTAGAGTGCCAGAAAAGAGTTTGAATATTGAGTGTAGTATTACCGTGTGTCTCTGTGAGTCCATGCGGTAAAGCTGTGTCTCAAACCCAGAGGCTGTGCTCCTGTGTGAAAGCAATAAAAACAGTCTGTTTTCAGTGTTTCCTCTGAGCTGCATGGAGTCTCGTTCCTAAAACCTCAAACAGCTCTTCGGTGCAGCCGAAACCATTTTAACAAGAAATCTATCTTGACTAATTACAGTTTTTAGTGGTTTAAATGTATTCAAGGCCTCAGGAAACAGGAGTGCTAACTTAACATCCAGTGTGGGGGTAGCTCAGGACAGTTTTTAGACATTATAGCTGTGTTTCTGTTTAATTGTGAAGTGGAATTGGTTTTCTTCTACTGGTTTGGAGCCAATAGAGACTACAGGATACACAAAGAGTAGTTTCATCAGAAAGTCATGAAACGGAAACGATACCAGTTGTTTGCATGAATGTAACATTTTGAACCTGGATGCAATGGCACCGCTCGGCCTTGTTTCCAGTTTCCCCCAGTGGTCACTCGCGGTACCGCGGCAAAAAATTCCCCATAGACCAACATTACAAAAGAAAATGTGTAAAAACTGTTGACTGGACACCTCGAACTGCAAACAAGCTCAGTTATGACTCTTTCTATGATGAAGTTTTGATTCATGGAGGTTTTAGAGTTTATAAAACTTTCCTCGAGCCGGTAAAAGCGATTTAAAAATCTCTGACG
>JBBPCS010005989.1:0-10105 GCA_037974645.1 Hollardia meadi
TGTGTGTGTGTGTGTGTGTGTGTGTGTGTGTGTGTGTGTGTGTGTGTGTGTGTGTGTGTGTGTGTGTGTGTCTTACACTGATGCATTTAGGGGGAAAATAAGAACAACAGATGACTGCTCATTCTGACTAAACTGATCTAAAATGGTTGTGTGCAGTATGTAATGATGGAGATTTTGTGTGTGTGTGTGTGTGTGTGTTTTTTGATGTCAAGAGTGTGTGTCTGACACCTCTACAAAGGGCCTAACACCAGACTGCATCTGGCAGTTCTTTTCACTGGTCATCACTAATTAACCGGGTCAATAATGTGGTCAAACTGCTTATTCTATCTGACCAGCGGCACAGAAATCATTCTTATTTCGTGTGAAATGCAGAAAAGAACCTCACTCTGTAGAAGCTGGAACAAGATGTTTGCGGGTTTTGTTTTTTTGTTTTTTACAGGTGCTGAAACCTACCGAGATAAATCGATCACTAAGAACAACAGGAAACACATCGGCAGCAACTCTGATAATTGATTTAATAGTCATCAATTAAAAACACCAAATATTCACTGAAATGTGAGAATTTGCTGCTTTCTTGTCACATCTTTGGTATCTGGACAGCTGGTCAGATAAAACACATCGCCATGCACCAAAGGAACACATGATGGGCATTTCCCCACAGTTTTCTGCCATTAATCAGAGAAATAATAAAGGTATTTATATGCAATGTAAATTGTAAGCCATAATGTTGACTTTATAACCATCAGTCATTGATTTATTTTAACAGTTTAATCGTGTGAAGTGATTAATACACCTGGGGCCTCACTTATGAAATGGACTTAAGTGTAAATCCACATAAAACCTTACATAGACGTGGATCTTACCTCTCAGCAAAGTCCGGGCTTGAAGTAAAAATGGTTTTCCTGCTGGTTATGCAGAGGTACTGCAGTTTTAGACACATTCCAGCATGTGGTGAACTTTGCACATATGAACATCGGAATTATCAATTAAAAGTGTGAGGAACTAGTTGCCATATTTCTTTTTGATATCAGCCACAGCTGTGTCTTTCTGCTCCACCTCGTTCACTGCAGCGGCTCATCTTCCAAAAAAGGTTGATTTCCTCTTTTAACCCATGGCTATTCTTGACTGAACCCTCATTTGTGCTGGCATCACACAGCACAAGGGGAAATCGTAAGGCAGGTGCTGTCAACTTAAGTTACAAACTGGATTCTTAGAACCTCCTCCAATTTTTTATTGTTCAAGCGTAAATCTAATCTAAGAACATTTCTATAAACGAGGCCCCTGTACTGCAAACATGCAGCGTTTCTTGAGGGAGTCTGTCATGTTTTATGCATTGAAAGCTGTCTGTGTGTTGGATACTGACACTGCAAAAAAAAAGAAGAAAAAGAGTCAGTGCTGCACATAAGTGTAAACACGGTGATAGAGTGTTCTCTCAGTTTAATATGAATTCAAGTGTGTGTGACAGAGAGAGAGAGAGAAATGGGCAAAAATAATGAAATGTGTTATATTAGTTTAGGAAACAGGTGACACATTGAGTGTCACCCAGAGTGTACAGTGTTTGCTGGAGGGGGTGGACACACCCTGAATATCTGTCAGTGTAATTCAGCTCACTAACTTTATCAGGAACAATCCTGCCAAGGTAGTTTATTAAATCAAACACACACACACTCTGTGAGACAGTGTGTGTGTTGTATAGAGTAACAGGGCTCCATGTGTGATCTCCCCATCCTCATTTTTTCCCATAGTATTAGATGACTGTCAGTTGGGGGGGCGGGGGGGGGGGCATTTCCAGGAGATGGAGATGGAAATCTGCTGGTTGACTCATCAGTACAAACAATTGAGAGACTGTGCAGGGAAAAATAAATAATCAGATTCAGGGTCAAAGGTGCAACAACTGTAGGAGAGAAGTGGAGCTCTGGAGTCCCAGAAGAAACGAGCAGTAATCAAGACGAACGCTGCGGCGGAGCAGCCGAGGGCGGGCTGGAAGTCGTGCTGCAGGTTCAGGGTTTCGTCTTCATCAGTGATCATCAGCGATCCAGATGCTTTTTAAATATGGTGGAACAGGCTCGACATCTTCTCTGCAGCAACAGAGGATATGGTGTTAGTCGGTACAGGCAAGACATGTGATGTAGAAGAAAGACAAATCATAAAAAAACCACACAGTAGTATGGTTATGTGTTGACAAAAACAAGATTCAATGTAGGGCTGTACCTAACAGTTTTTTTTATAATTGATTGATTAATGATGTGCCAAGCGTGCACAATATTGGAAATGGTTATCTTTTGTTTCTGCGATATGAGAAGATACACGAAATTTCACCTGCTAGAGCATATTGAGTGTGTTAGACACACGGTTATTCATAATTTTCATCGTTTTGGGTGTTTAAAAAGTGTATCCTCTTCAAAACAAGACCCCCGCCCTCCACTTTTCGGTTTCACGTATGTGCCTTTGACACCAGCAGTGGGCAGAGAACAGGTGGAGGGGTATTTCTTGTGTCACAGATGTGTTATTTACATGTAATCAACCCTTTCTAACAATGTTAAAATGTGACACGATACAAAGGCGATATTTGCTCGATTTCTGCAAATGTTGTTGACAAGGGCGGAGATAAATTTCTCACAGTCAGTAGCAGATGAAGCAGCGGGACGAGTGGTGGGAGGTTTTACGATGTTGTATGTAAAAAATCTAAAATTGTGCTGATTGCTTCTTTTACTTTCCACGTCACTTGATTCCAACGTAACATAGAGTTTCCCAAAGGCTGAGAATTTCGAGAACACCGCGTTTCAGACGTGGATGTTCGACAGATTTATAATTTCTAAAATTCTGTATCAAAATAATTACACCTGCGGCATTAGCTGAGGCATGCACCAGTGGCTTTCTTCTTCCTTGAGGTAGAACACACTTTCTTTTGAGAAAATGATCCACATACAAGAGCAAAATGTAATGATCTCCGTGGACAGTATAAAAAGCTGTCTGAACAGCTGTGAGAGCAATGTAGGGAGGGGTCTGAACGTCTCTTTGACTTCAGTATAGAGCTGCAGCAATTAGTCAAGTAATAGATTGGTCAATTAGTCAATGAAAAGAAAATTGTCGTCAACTATTTTGATAATCGATTCAGTGGTTTTTAAAGCAAAAATGTCAAACGTTTGCTGGTTCCAGCTTCGTAAACGTCAGGATTTACTGCTTTTCTTTGATGTTTATGAGAGTGAATGAAGAGTCTTCGCATTTTGGACTGTTGATTGGACAAAAGAATCAATGTGAAGACGTCACTCTGGCCTCTAGGAAATGGTGAATGGTGACGTTTTAAAGAGTAGACGATTTGATTGTGAAAATAATCAGCAGATTAATCGATAATGAAACTGATTGTTATTTGCAGCCTGAGGAATTTAGAGATGGCTAAAACATGACTGAATATCTCCCGATACTCCTACAGCTCTGTTACTATACTAAGCCGATCATACACCAGTTTGCATGTTCCTGACATTGTTAAATGAAAGGTACTCTTTTCAATTTGCAAACATTTCCTCCATTGCTGCCATAATTAATTCCTCCTCGCGTAGCGACGCTTTTTTCCGAAGCTGAATTCAGCCCATCCAGACTGCTGTCAGACCAAGTAATGACAGAGGACACATATGTGAGCCTCATGCTGAAGCGCTTCTTGCTTGTGCAGCACATCTTTGTCATGTTTCATGCATGACCCTTTTGCAAGTGTTCCATCAAACTTGTGATGTCGACACTTCCGGCACCGATTCAGCGCCTGAAAAAACAAAAACAAACCTCAATTACACACTTTGCGTTCTGATTTTATGCTCTTCCTTTGTGACACAATATAACATGATTTACATAATGTACCGAGACATGAGATGCACGTGGTATTCATCACTAGCTCTGTAATATAACAAAGGACAGCTATAAGGCAACAAATCAGCTCATCAGACTTGACTTTGATACATTTATTGCCTAAATATGGAAACCTGCACATATTTCCGACAATGTACACAGTCTTTTTTTTTTTCTGTTTTGACATTGAAGGGGTAAATACAGACTACTGAACGATGGATAACAGGTACTCTTAAGATTCACCTGCTAGTTTAAGCTCCAAGTTGTACAGATAAGTAATGGAGGAAAAACACGGGAGAGACGCGGAAAACATGGACTGTGAAAAAACAAGGGAGAGAACGTCAACTTAGCTGATATCAACAATGCCAGTCTTATCAATTAAACACATTTAGAATAATGTAACGATGGGCAGCGACTAGGGTGACCAGATCCCAACAAATCACATGTGGGACAAAGAGAATGTTTGTGTGGGACAATGTAGGACACGTTACCAATGCTGAGAGGTCTATCTAACTTAAAAAAATAAACATTTATATTCTACCCCTTACCTCGATACCTCGATAGGCTACATCTGTTTTTTGGTTGATTGAGTAGCACGCTGCTTTTGTACGTTTCATTCATTATAGATCTATTTTTGAGCCACTTCTTTCTTGTGAGATAAGACTCGTGTATGTTGTCAGAGTTTAGACAAGCGTCTGTTTTATAAAACTAGAACCAGTCAAAATGTGGGATAAAAATGCTGTGCAAGCTCCAATCAAATACATCTCCATCTCCATAGTAATACTACAAAACAGCAGATAAAGAGTCAGAATATGTACGGGTATGCAACATCTGCCAGACTGGAGTCTTTCAAACACTCGCACACCCTCACAGGAAAGTGCAGGCGTCACGGCCGCTCAATGTTATGCTAATCAGCCGTTTATAAATAGGATCCTAAATTATCAGACGGAAACAGGAAGTGACACACATTCATACCCACACACATGCAATCAGAGTGTTTATCAGACGGCTGACGCCAGCTGTCTGTCAATAGCTGCTACTGTCGTTGCGCTACCAGAATAAATCGTAAAAATAAGCATTTTCTGATTTCATCCGAATAACAGACATAACAAGCAGAAGTTAGCGATGTCATTCCGGTCTTTGTGGTGTTAGAAACAGGCATGCTGGGAGATCAAGGCTACCGTCACACCAAGTGGCGCCGTAGCTGAAAGTTGAGAGCGTTGTCCAAGCTTGGTATTAATACCTTTTCTTATGAGATTGAGTCCTGGTGTGTGTGTGTGTTCTCCATGTTCCAGCACCGTGTGCACCAACAGGTAATTAGAGTTCATTTTCTCAGCCAATCTGCTGAAAGCCATAAGTAACGTCTGTGGCCATGGAGATGTTAAAGGGGAGAAGATGGCAGCTTCAGCAGGTGTTCAAAGTCAAGTTTGCTCTCCTGGAAATTTCAGTAAACTTGCTAGAAGATGACAACCATCAACACCTTGTAGTTTGTGTTTGTGAGGCTGCATCCAACAATTTTTGTAGCCCAAATCTTTCAGTCTGACAATCATGCCCACTTTTACTGAGTGATTGTCCAAGTAAGCAGCATCTGAGCTTCTCTTCACTTTTCATATGTACAGTCAAATGGATGGAGGATAGACTGTCTGGAGGTGTACGCAGCGATCCACAATTCATCACATCAAGAGAGACATGAGACGTTGGAAATATATTTGGGAAGCAGTGGGATGCACCACGTAGGAGGCTACAGTATGATGGCCGGCCGAGTGTGTGGCCGTTCAGATGCATATAAACACTTTTGCCCTCATACCTCGTCGAGTGACACCGTCCAACTTTTTCTTTTCCGACACCGATTCCGGTAACTCAATTCAGGCTTCTTTAGTTGCCAGCTACTGATACCAGTGCTCTATTTTCTCATATTTAAAATCTGCTTACCTCACTGAGTGGAGCTCATTTTTTTTTAGGTAACATGATGCCAGTGATTGCTGTGGCACTAAACACCGAGTCAGCGGCTTTGTGTGATTGAATGTATGTCCAGTAACTGATGGAGGAAACAATGAATTTCATAAACTTTATGTAGATCGGTTACGTCTGGCTGATTCCCAGTATGCCTAATCAGGTCGGTATCGATGCTGATACCGATCTGCTGGATCCGTTCTGTTCGAAGTATAATAAGTCCTTAAGGTAAGACCTTATTTGACGTTAAATGAACCGCTGAATGAAACTTCAGTCATTATCTATTCACTGTGGAGGTGTGGGCTAAAACTATGCTGTGAAGCTCCAGAAATGTTTTGTGGCGCTTCACCCGACTGTCCATCGGCATGTGGGGGAAGATGGTGAGAAGGTAATGACTCAATTTTCATTTTTTGGGTTCGCTGTTCCTTTAAGGAGAGATCTTATTTCACTCTGAAAACAAACATCACTTGACTCTGAGGAGAGACCTGACCTCATCTACCACCGCAGGTTTCTCTACTGATGGTTGACGTCACAGATATTGTGTGTGTGTGTGTGTGAGTGTGTGCGCTTGTGCATTTTCAGCAGGACCTCTAAGAATGACTTTGTTGGCATGTGGATGGAAGTGGATAAGCGTATGTGTGTTCCTGTGTGTGTTTTAAGTGCTCTACGAACAGAGACATTACATGGATGAATGACCAGTAATCCATTCACACACACACACACACACACACACACACTGCTTCCTCCTGGCTTAGAGCCAGATTAACCTGCTATATAAGCACTTAAACTCTGAGAGGGGGAGACAGTCTGACTGTTTGTAATTATGACGTGTGATTTTGTTCAGAAGGGTTTAATCTTGCTGATCAGAATCTTACTCTCACACAGATGTTGTTTGAAGCGCCTCATGCCTCATCGGAGGTGTCATCACAGCGAATGACCGAGTTTATGCAGAGGGATTAAAGCTAATGATAAAGGCTGTTGTTTAAATACAGCTTAATGAGATCACACTGTCAGGCTTGCACTAATGCTAAGCTACTAGCATTGACAGCACTTAACACTCTGATCTGATATCCTATGCCCGTATTTATGGAATCCATGTTTCTCTAGATTTAGGCCTTTTTCACATGAGACATTTGACATGTCGCAGTGGGAAAAGCACAAATGTTACCAATAAAATAATGATTGCGGACTTCCATTTTCAGGGTCCTGGTTTTGTTCATGATGGCTCACTATCAAGGGTGGAACCCTTAAATAGAGCAGAGCCATATGTTATTTCCTGCTATAAGTCTGCTGTGGGAAACTTATTAAGGTGACGAGTGCGAAGTTAAGTTAGAGCAGTTAATCTGGAAAACATTTTACAAAAAGTGAGAGGAGTGAAATACACGACAGTTAGCCCAACAGTAATTTAACACCTGCTTAAAGCTACACCTCAAAATAGCTTTAGAAATGGGAGCATATACAGATAGTGGACCTGAGAATGTCTGTTAATATTTTCTTAGTCACACATCTGACAAAACTGAAGTAATGTCAGGTAAACAGCTGTTGAACTGTCAGTAGTGTTTGCTTTGTGCAACAGAATGTGTAACTGACACTGTATAACTGCTGGTGACAGAACAGAACATCACTGCAACACAAAACACCTGAATGCATCAGTTCAGACGTGAGTTGAGCTGGTCATTTCCTCTGGCTTAAATCTAGTCGGCATCAACTTTTTCTTTTAGTTGAGTTATAACCTGGCTCATACATTACTCACAATGCAACTCGACAGTGCATTCGGAGATTCGGGTGTGTAAACCCGAGCGGAGCCTCAAGCAGAGATGAAGAGCGAGCTACAGATGTCTGGTAATCTCACTTATTTCTCACTCCGCACCGCCAGATTGTTTTCATTTCCAAACTTGTAACCCAACCAACGCTGACTCAAGTGACATCGCTTCAGGCAAGTAGTCAAATTTTAGCACTGCTCCCTCTGGAGCCACAAAAGGCTTTATACAAGTAAGATGGGCGATATGACGGTATTTACCATGCAACAGTAGAAATGAGTCCACTGGTAAGAGATTTGGCGATACGGCTTCCACAGTGGGAGCTGTGCCTTAGTGTCTCTGCTATATATCCATGGCAGGCTGCAGCAAATTAATTCTTGCATGATTTCACGATCTCCCAAATCTAGCTTCCTCGCAAGCTCACGTGATTTGGACGCATGACTGTGCACCACGTTCTCATGGTGAGCAGAGAGCAACAGTTGATGGCGGTCATGTAACACCTGAAGTTATTGTTCTCGTTTGGAACCTAAAGGCCTCGATCAGACAGAGAGCGTTGCTTTTGGCAATCAGGAGCATCTTTTTTGAGTTGTATTTTATGGGCAGTAAGAGTTTTGCACGCTGCTAATGCACCCAGGGCGCCGCGCGTTTGAAGGAGCACTCTGCCTTGAGTTGAAAAAACTTTAACTCAGAGCAGAAAAGCGCCCGGTGTTTTTTTTTCCTATTGTCCAATGGGATGGATTGAGAGTTCCTTTTGTGAGGGTGAGGACAAAGTTTACAGGTGCTTGGAACCAGCAGTCATGGAGGAGAAAGTTGTGCTGGCTGTTTTTTGTTTGTTTTTTTGGGATTCCTGAAGCTATATGACTTCATCAACCATAATTACCAAGATTTGAATAAGAAACAGCAGCCTGGAGGCAAATTAGTTCCAAAAGTTCCAAATAAAAGAAGAAAATTATCAAATGTGATGAAATGTGGTAGGTTATGGTTATTTTAAACCATTTTTTTTATTGAATTTAAACAACAATTACTGTATCGAGATATATACCATAACAGTGATATAAAATTACATATACCAAGATAGGAAATTTTTGGCCATATCCCCCATCCCTAACACAATTTTTTTTTTTCGCATATGTAGGACTCCCAAATACCTGTAAGTAGACTCCAGTGTGTAAAATCAATGGAGTTCCCCTTTAACAGAAGTAAACCAACAGAAGTGAAGCTGAATTGTGAGAGCATTCTTCAGCTAATGTACCAACTCCCATCTATAAATAATGAGCCAAAATCCAGAATCTATCATAAGAAGACAGCAAAAGCCTTTTGAAAATAACGTTGCTTTCATGAGACAGGTCTCATCTCTTTGAATACATAGTTATTTAAAGTTTCAGCATACATCATTTTCAGTACACTATTGAATTGTGTACAGTATATAGTGTTGAAACGTTCCCAGGAAACACTTTTATCCGAAAAAATATTTTTAAAAAACAAACTTTTTTCTTTGATTTTATTGCAGACCAGCACACTTCTCATTTGCAATGGAGTCAAAGGGGAAACATCATGCCATGCTTGCAGTTCACAGCAGGGACATGCCAACACCATCTGGGAATATCATGTTATTAAAATGTAATTTCTTAAAGCGGCTTTGGTATGGGGCTAATCCCCTCACTTGTATGAGCTGTCAGTTAACAGTTAACGCAGCTGGTGCGTCCACAGAATCCACAGAGGCTTTGTCGGGTCTGTCGTTAAAGTTTTGAGTTTGATGAAAGTATTATTGGTAGTATCCCATGATAATACTGATCTCTTTTTCTGGAGTATCTTGTTTATGTGTTTTCACTTTCAACCTGATGTTTTGCTTCATAAGAGCTGGGTAAGTTCTGATCCAAGGTTAGAAGATGGGCTACTATGATATAAACTGTAATATTGCTGCAATATCTTTTTCAGTAGAAGATAGAAGAATAGCAGATAGTCAGTAAAACAATAAATACAATGATAAACAATATAAGGATAAGGATCTACACACTGTATTAAAGTCTGATAATGGAAATGCGGTGGGTACACTGCGTCATTGCTCTTGCCTTTCATTATTGGGGATAAAATAAGGGCAAATCCAGCAGAGTGGTAGATACAGCAAATAAATGCAGGGTTCATCCTTCAAACTGCTGGCACAGAGATGACGAGACTGGCTGGATGTCAAGGACTCAAAAACATGCAGATCTTAAACCTGTGGCAGATTAATAACCAGGTTTTTTTTTCATCTTTCATGTAAACATGCAGAATATGAAAACTCACAACTAGCCCCAAAGTTGTGTAAAACAAATAAAAACAATCATTTTTTAAATATACCCAATTGAAAAGAGTACAAAGACTAAGTTTTTTTATATTTTATATCTTTCTGAGCAATAGTAAATTTATCCTTAAAGTTCCCCTCCAGACACGTTCTAAAGTACATAAAAAATACTCTGCTATGACTAATGTTTTATTTAACATGGTTTTCCCACATTAAAAAGTTTTTAAAACCCTGAAAAGGGGCTGGAAGCACATCTACTCTTTCTCCC
>JBBPCS010005991.1:0-10104 GCA_037974645.1 Hollardia meadi
CACACACACACACACACACACACACACACACACACACACACACACACACACACACACACACACACACACAATCACACTTATTATAAATCCAATATTGCTGTGACAAATGGCCTCCACAGCACAATAAAAGAATTAGCTCTAACAAGCCTAAAGCTAACAATCCCCTGCAGATACACGCACTGATAAAGGCCTCACATTACAGACACACACACACATACACACACACACACACACACACACAAATCCATCAGCACACATACACACAACTGCTTATGTTTTTTACAAATAAACAGTCTCTGATATATAATTTCCATTTAAAACAACACACCTTTTCTCAGCTGGGGATTTGAAGTGTAAATGCATTTTAATGGAGTGATGTGTTTTAATGTAATGTAAGACACTGAGGAATCTGCAGGGGGAGCCTTGGCACCTGGCATTAACATATGATTGAGGGTTATTATCTCGTTTACACCAGTTATGATTCAAAAATACTGCATCAAGGGAGAAATTCACACTTTCAGTAAGAAGAATAAGTTATTTTCACGGCAGAGAGAAATACCTGAAAAAATACAAATTCTCTTTGGGATACTGAGGCATATGTACTCTCTTCACTGCTTCAAACAGGTGGTCTCAGGTTGGCTTTATGTAAGATTATTTTCAAAGCAAATTTTGGTTCGTGTTGGGATATGAATTTACATACCTGTACAGCTTGCTTGCCTTAGCAGCCGGGATATTGGCGCATTCAACAAGGAGGCTGCCAAGATGTAACCATGATGCTAAATCTAACCATGAGGGTTTAGGTTTCCCAGTGTAATGCACTTCTACTTTATGTGCTGTGCCCGTATTTGATCCACACAGTGAATGCCCTGCTCACTATATATAATCTGGTCATAAAAAGCCCTTAAATAATGCTTCTAATATCAAATGGTGTTAGAAAGCTGTTTTTAAAAGCAACACATTCAAGTGAAGCGTAAATCATGTCACAAGCAATAAACCACTACCACACTCATTATAAGGCCTTCAGTGAGAAGCTGCACAGCCACAACCAGCCTTGAACTTGATCTTATTGTATGTGCCACATGGACCCTTTACAAAAAAGCAGTATGTGCTACTTTACAGCAGTGTGGGAGATCGTGATAGAGGTGAGAGACGTACTGTAGGTCTCATTAGTTTTCAGTCATTACACCATGTCATTTGACGAGGGTGGACTGATCGCTCATCGTTGCCTACCTGTAGGCAAGTCTCCCAGGAGGCCTTTCCCCAGCGGAACAAGGCCTGGAGGACGCAGAGACAAAGCTTTCTGCATCAGCAGCCTGGACGGGTCCCCGAGCAGACTGGAGACCTGAGGAGGAGGAGGAGGAGGAGGAGGAGGAGGAGGAGGAGGAGGAGGAGGAGGAGGAGGAGGAGGAGGAGGAGGAGGAGAAGATGGAGGAGCATTATGTAAAATAAAGAAGGAGAAGGAACACAGAGTGGAAGGGAAAAATCATCAAAAGAAAAAAAGGAAGGAGGAGGTGACAGAAAAGAGATTAGAGAGAAGATAACGAAGAGAGAAAAGGACAAGAAAATAGAAACATATGGTACAAACAATGCAGTTTAATACACACACATAGTGATCAAGTATCATATATACAGTATACATATACAAACAACAAAATAGAAAGATAAAATAGAAAGAAAGCATACACAGTATTCTCCCTCTGGATTCTGTATTGTCATTATCCATTTTTTAAAACATCAAATACTGCAAACATCAGTCCCTGTGACTTTTAACTTTCACTTCGGCAATTAAAGAAAACACCAGAGACATTTTAAAACATGCAAATCAAAATGTGTAGGGAAATTTCAACACCTCAAGGTCTTCCTTTAAACAGAAAAGAAGCAATTATTTTGCATGATGTTGGGGACGTTTGGTTTCATTACCCATAAAGTCCTGAGGATAAAAATGTGAGGGCACATGCCCACAACTACAACTTCTCGCCCTCATCACTAACCTACCGCTGTGCAAATTATCAAACACTCCCGCACACACACATACACACAAACAGGTGTCTTACGCTGCTGATGCGTTTGTCTTTGATGTGCAGGAGCTGCTGCTGTGCGAGCTGCATATGCAAGAGGTTCTGGAGGACTAGTCCATTACCAAGCATAGCACTCTGCAAGGTAAAGGGAAATAAATATGATTGTAAAAAATAATATTCAAAAACATTAAATCCCACACTGATGTTGATGTTATGGTGACCTGGTGTGCTTTTCCCAGTGTGAGCAGAGCTGTGGTGAGAGGAGGTCTGAGGAACGGCAGGCTGGTGTGACGGCTGTACTTCCCTAAAAACACAGACAAACAACAAATAAAACATCAATCAGTGCTTCTCTCTGTGAGTTTGTTTTATAAATTCTGTTTCCACTAATGCATGAATCAGTCATCATCTCAATAGGCGTGCACAGGCACAATTATTAGTCAGACGACCAATCCATCACTCATTTACTGCACATTTCAGCCTTCGCTTTTATAACAAGCACAATTTTAGAATATTACGTTAGCACAAAGCAAATTGCCTCCCTCAAAACTTTATCCAAGTTTAAATTTCATTTTGATGCTGGAGATACAGTTACAGAAAATAAGCTCAAGTAAACAACAACAGCAGCAAAAGAAAACAATTAAAAGAAAAGCAAAAACCCCAAAACATAGAAAAGGCCTCTAGCTTCAGCAGCTCACTGGTTGTTTTTCCACAATTCAGGAAGTCTGTACCTATAAAATCCAAACATTGAAAATGTGCTTATGGACTGATGAGAGAGTTAAGATAATTAAAACACACTCCCTGTAATGTAAAGATCACGCTGGCTGTGAAACATGCTGAACTGACTTCACCACATTTGTAAAGATGGCTGCCACAGTGAAACATGGCTCGTTACATCCACCAAAGCAAATGTTGACGTCTTTTATCTACTCCTCAAATGCCTTTATGGAGCACTATCTGTAAGTACTTTTAAAGCATGTTAATTGGTTAATTTAGATTTTTTTGTGCTCAGTTTATTGCCAATATTAGCTGATATTCTCAATCAGTAGCTAATATATCTATTATACTAGCTGCTAAAGGCTAATGTTTGGTTACATCAGTTCATTGTATTTCCCCCTTATAGCTAATCAACAATAATCATACATCATTTATTATTGTTAAGCTGAATCTGCAAAGTAACTAGTAAATAAAATGATCAAAAACATCCAATATTTGCCACTGAAATGCAGCGGAGTAGAAGTATAAAGCAGCAGGAATACCTTTAGTCTAACTCTTGTTGTTTATGGTATCTCATCATTCGGTTCATTTGTGGCCACTATTACTGAATTTGTTGTCCAATTTTCACTTCTCCTTCAATTAAAAAGCCTCAAAGACCAACTGCTGTCTTCAGCTTTTATTGGACATTTTGGGTCATTGGGTATTTAGCATGCTGCATGACGGTGATAGACAACCTGGTTGATGAGAAATGTATGAAACGGTTACAGCTGTGCATGTTTGTGCACCAATAATTGTTGTCTTTTCTTCCAAAACAAGTGATGAATAAACAACAATTTCCTCCTGCTGTTCATGCTATTCAAGTCTGGAGGAGGAGGCGGATTACCACCAAGTTTTGGTTTGTTACAACTATTTCAACACCCTGAGTGGTTTTCTTTGTTGTGCTACATGATTTGAATTGAACACTGAATAATTCATCTTTTGCTTACTGAATCACCATGGCAACAACAAGAAATTAGTTTGCGTTGGCTTACATTCATTGATCCAAACTAGTGTGGTGTGACTTGTTGCATTTAAGCTAAAGAGTTCTATTTAATGGGGGAAAAAAACATGTATAGATTTACAAAATTTGGGAGGGTTTGGGATTCATATCAGTGAAATTGGTCACAGGGTGTCTCTTACCTTCAGGCGATAACCTAACCACCCTACACCAGTACAAGGTCTCCTCATAATAAATGTAAGCGTCAATGCTAATGGTAGCTTCCACCAGAATAGGTAGAGAAAGTTTAACATTTAATCAAGGTCCTAATTTTAGACTTTAATTGTGTGTGCTCCTCTTAAGAGAGCTCCCCCACCTCTCCCATCTTCTCTCCTTCCTGTTCTCATTTGTTCCGCTAATGTCACACGATTTCATTTTAATACCTGATTAGCCATTCATCAAATAATGAAGCCGTCGACCGAGTGATTACAGTATATAGGTGGGCCTAACAGAGGAACAGACTTGTACAGTGGATGTTCGATTATCATCCAAGCCCCTAAGGAGCAGAAAGACTACTCAAAGAAATGCATTCAGGATGCCGATTTGCTTCAAAATTCTTCAAAATCTGCAGCGTACATGCACATTTGACATACTATTTTCAAGTTGACAGTTTTTAGCTGCATGTTACAGAGGGAACTGCACCAGCTTCTTAAGAGATGTCCGCTTTTACAAAAGCTGAAAACTTCTGATTTGTATGTTGCAAGAATAGAGTTTCAAAGTGGGAGGAGCTACTTCAAGCTAGCTCTAAAAGACAAAGACAAATTTGAAATGGCAATACAGAAACCAGTTGACCAAACGAAAAGACATTTCAAAAGGTATTTATGTTTTATGTTCATCTTAAATCTTAATTCACTAGATTTTTTTACCAGCACTTTCAATCAGTCTTCCTCAGCAGATTATTAGATTTCTACCTTTTAATAATGTGTTTCCATTCATGTGATTCTACATTTCTATATTCTTCCATCCTTGTTGATTAATTATCAAACATTATATTAGGGTGAAAACTTTGTATTATATTTTGAAACATCTAGTTATTCATTATAGGTCCGTCTTTTAGTGTTTATGTCGACCTGTGTTTAGCATCACTGTGACAGTGTGGATTCAAGACAATATTTCAGTAAGGCAGAGCTAACCTTGTCTGTACCTTTTGTTATCATTTCCTTACATTCACACTGCTATTGTTTCATTGTGTGGGTCGTTCTCTGTCCTCATGACCAAACTTTTAACTTCAACTGTATGTTTGACATCTCCATTTGGGCCACTTGATCCAGATTTGCATGCCGTCACTTTTCTTCCTTAATCTCTTTCATCTCTCTTTATTTAACAGGGACAGTGCACATTAATAAACATTGCTGTAAATGCGCCGGAGTTAGCCAAGAGGCTATTTGTTATCTGCAGTCCCTGGACAGATGTTACAGAGTCAACCTAAAATTGGAGGGGAGGCTTCAGCGGATGTTTAAGTCACATACAGTACTTTATGTACGTTATGATTGGTTTGCTAAGTTTGTTTCCATTGTACTTTCTTGCATTTTCCCCTTATTGATGCACCAACCTTCCCCCCTTAGACAAGCATAAAAACTTTTGTGCATTTCCATACAGCTATTTTTATGCGCTAATTGAAATGCGCATAAAAACAGGTGGATGGAAACTCGCCTACTGTTATCCACTGTCATACCTCCTCTTTTCCCAGTGTGGTACGGTCTCATGAGAATCTGCAGGGCAGCAGGGTTGGTCATACTGGTCAACAGCTGGGCTAGGTTGGGCTCTGGTAGCAGACCTTTCCTATTACTCAGAATCTGGAGATTAAAAGACAATACACACACATACACAAGTTAGAAGAAGAAAAGAGACTGCGAGTGTATGTGTGTGTGCAGTATGTGTTTTGATCTCGTCATTAGGAGTCCCCGATGGCTATCGTAATCATTACACTAGTTTACATCATCGGAATATGTCTGCAATGTCAGCAGAGGGGAGTCGATCTGGGAGACAAAAGAAAATAAGCAAGAAGGAGAAAGAGAGACGGAGCTGTTTGAGAAACAGAAAAGAAGCAGGAAGTGGACAGATACGTGAAAATAAATGTGAAAAAGAAGGCAGAATGCGAGCTCAGAGGAAAACGTTTAAGAAGAAACGTGAGAAAAAGTAGAGGCCAACTTTCAAACATATGCCAATTAAGTTCTCAATGCCAATTTTATGTTAATGTTGACATGTTTAGAAAAAACCTTGAGATATTTTTCTGTAAAGTTTGTGGCAATCTGAAGGTGAGAAGAAAAGAAATCCCACTGCGAGAGAAGGCAGAAACAAAACAACCTTACACATGACCTAAAACATGGTTTCAAATTTGTTAATAAATTCTGAACAAACAAATTGTTAAGTGTTATTTATTAGAAGTGTAACACTCTAAAACTCAGCTAATCTAATCCTTAATTCTTTGAGGACCTGGCAACATAAACAAACAATGCAAACTATATCATCGGATATTGATTCAAATCCTGCCGAATCCTGATTGGTGCAGAAAAATATGCAACGTTGACTTTTTCGTAGTTCTTTCTTAGTTTTACTTAGCTCATGTGGCAGAGAGATTTTATATAAAATTTTAGAAGACAGATGAACCCAGAAATGTTACAGATTCCATATTTGAAAGAGGATAACGACTTTACAAGAGAAAAAAAACAGCTCTCATTGGATTGGACCAGTTGTCACTCTTACAAAAGTAACATTGCTCATACAGTATAGTGTCTTTCTTCTAAGTCTATAAATGCCGTTTGAAATAGATTCAAGCTTTGATCCTGTCTCTATCATGTGAAACAATGTCAATGTCTTAATTTTGGTGCATAGTTACCATTTTTATTCACCTTTTTTTAAGATTAGTAGGCATTTTTTACTTTTATTAGACAGCTGATAGCATAGAGAAAAACAATAAGGTCACATCCAACAAAGGTTCCCTGCCTGAATCAAAGCCAGTTTATAGTTTGCATTGTTCTGACTTCTGCTTTCAGCTTGCAGCTCCATCTCCACCTGTCAGTCTATAGGGCTGCAAATAACGATTATTTTCATTATTGATTAATCTGCCGATAATTTTCACGAATAATCAACTAATAAAATAAAATAAAAAATAAAGCGTCAAAAAATGTCGAAAAAAAAAATCCAAAATCCAAAGACATTGTCATTTCTCTGATAAATGACAAAGAAAAGCAGCGAATCCTCACATTTGAGAAGATGGAACAAAAAAATGTTTGACTTTTTTTGTTTGAAAATGACTTAAATGATTGGCAGCTAATTTTTTTTCAATCGACTAATCATTCCATCTATACAGTCTACACTATGCATCTAATTAACACAGCTCACTTATTTGTATCAGCCTGCTTGTTTGGTGCCCAGCTTTTACTTTGTGTTTTGCATTTAATGTTCCTCAAAATGTTGTCGCCACATGTTCTATTTGATACTGCAAGTTTTACTCTGTGCATTTCCCCCAGCAAAGCTTACATTTCATTTAACATGAGCGGGATTTCCTGGAACTAAACACATCTCAGCTGACTTTTAATCAAAAGACATACTGTAAGGCTCATTCCCAAATAAGAATTCAATCACCCATTACGCTGCGAAATTTAATTCAACGGGACCCAAATGAAATCGTATTGAATTAGACAGCGTCAAATCGAATGGAGCTCCTCAGCACCGACAGTGTGGCGGCAGTGCTCGCTGGTTGGCCCGAAGACACGGCTTTTTAAAACAACATTGGCCGGATGGTGATATTTCCTCCTCGTCTGCCCCTGAGCTACAGCATGACTACATGTCACCCTTGTTTCCTCCCTGTCACATCCTGAAGAGAGAGCATTACTGATGGGGATGGAGTGGGTCTGACACCCACCTGTCAGCAGGGGAGGAAGAGGAAAGTCTGGTGCACACATACAGTATGTGTATTTGTGTGTTACAGCAAGGAAAATTGGCATGTGTGTGTCTGCCAGTGTTGAACAAGGCTAGCTGTAGCTGACAGCGTTTTTCAAGGGAAGAGAGAGGAGGCGGACGACATGATGAGGAGGAGGAGGAGGAGGAGGAGGAAGAGAGCTATTTTCTTTTCTTTCTGCAGGAGAAAATGTCATCATGAGTTTGAGTCTGTTTGGCTACTGGCACAAAATCCAGCCACACACCCACGCAGGGAGGTAAGGAAGCTGCGAAGAAGGGAAGGCGCGAAGTATCACGTAAGTAGAGGGATGGAGGGAGAAGAAAGGAGGAGGGAGGAGGAGGCCATCTGGTCCTTGGCGTTCACACTCACATTCACCGACTGGAGAAATGAGAGAATTGCCTCAGAGGAGAGCTGTAGCCAGGAGTCGGTCTTGATCTCTTTCTGAAGGTTTGATGTATCTTTGACCAGCTGCTCACACTCACTGCAATAATCTTAAAGGAGCCTCGGGATACTAATGTAACATCCTCGCAGGCTCAAACCTTTCCTGTTTCTCCACCTTTTCCTTCTCCTTCATCTTTTATTTTATCACGTTTACATTCTCTATCACTGATTTTATGTCTGTTCTTTGTCTTTTTGTGTGAAGCACTTGGTGCTTGTCATCTTTTTGTTGTAAAGCACTTTGAGCTGCATTTCTTGTATGAAAATTGCTATACAAACCTATTAATATTATTATTATTATTATTCCCTTTTCTGGTCATCTCCTGTGTTTACTGTATGTCTTCCTCCTCACACTCCCATTATCTTCCTCAGCTAATTATCCACAAACACATTTTACTCTCAATGTCTTATCATCATCTTCGTTCATTCAATTCAGGCACTGTGACCATCCCAGCTCTGCTTTTCAACCTGTACTTTTCAAACCTTGCATCTCAATGCTACAACCTCTTTACCTGCACCTGATAATTCCTGCTCAGCAACAGCTGAAAATAACTTCACATCACATTTTTTTTTTTTTAAATCTGAAGTGGGAGTGTAGCAGTTTGAAATGTAAGAATGAGTTAATTACAGCACCCTTACTAGACTAACGTAAGTGTTGGGTGTTGTATGGGGTATTTTTTGCGCAAATTGGATTAACAGTGTTGCAGTTAGGGTCTTTTTATGACTTTAATTGTAGCCCCTTATACACTCAATTGGTGTAATATAGAATATGTATAGATTGAGAGTAAATTAGCAAGCTGTAATGGTTTCCCATGGCCTATGGGTAACTCACAATGAAACATAAACCTGCAATTCATGTGAAAATATAATTGAGGTTTATGTGACGGAGCAACATTGTTGTATTTTGTGCATTTTAAGTGAATCAATAATTTTGGATCATTAGACTTTAGAGAGTGGTAAAGTCATATCAATATATTTATTGATGTATGTATTATATTTTTATAAAAAAAAATTAAATCAAACATAAAAATATGAATTAAAAACAATTTCAATATTTGATGAGAAGACACATATGTATATCCAATTTTTAAATTGAGTCTATGTCAATAATTGGGGTGTCAAGATTCTCCAAATCTATGATTCGATGCAACTTTTGATTTCAAAGGTCAAAATTCCATTTTTGATTTAAAGGTTTTTTTTCAGTACTGATGCCTATGCCATTATTAGACTATCAAATCTTGATTTGTAAAGATCAACAGAAAATTGCTTTGCTATTGCTGTGCTATGGTGTCAAGTTGAAAAGTGCAGCTGAAGGCTGCCAATAAGCTACCCTTCTTTAAGTGTTGGGATTTTTTTCCCTTCAGGCACTTTGAAAGCTCATTTTGATCTATTTTCAATTTGGAATCGACATTGTGACACCCCTGGTAAATAACATGACAAGCTGCAGTCTACAGTAGCTGTAACCAGCATTTACCAGCTGATTGGTGCGTTGACATCCATCATCAGCACTCATCTAACCGGCTGGTGAAGACATTCATTTAACAAGTAGTTTCCCCCTCAACTATCACTACTCTACTTGACAGAGACACTGAGAGAGAAAGTGTGGGGCTATGAGTCACACAAGGACAGAAAGAAGTGTGTGAATGCATCGAGCCATTTAAGAATTGTATGTAATGTCAGACAACCCCTCTTTTTAAATGCAATTTCCACAAAAACAAACATTAATATTTTGGGTTAGTATAGCAGTACACACACACACACATGCTTGTCGGTACACACAGACTTTGATTGCAAAAGCATTGAGACTCAGCTTGAGATGTTTACTTACCCACTTTTGTTTCTAAATTCTGTACCTGTGAGTACATAATTATATATAAATCCAGGGGCCCATGAAGATGAATAAGTACCGATCCGTTTCCACATTGATTGTGTGTGTGTGTGTGTGTGTGTGTGTGTGTGTGTGTGTGTGTGTGTGTGTGTGTGTGTGTGTGTGT
>JBBPCS010005992.1:0-10103 GCA_037974645.1 Hollardia meadi
TTTACAGCTCTTATACATTGGTAATTGCCTAGAGTGGTCTAAAACAGCTTGTTAAACGTAACTTTGTCACAAGCATCGCTTTATTAACTGCTAAACATGTGAATACAGTGTACAGAAAGCATTGAGACACAAAGTACCCACGACTCCTGAAGGCAACATAATTGGATAAGGCCCTGAGTCTTCTTTGTTATGCTTTCACTCATGATCCCACGACCCCCTCAGTTGATGCCCCGCCCCCACGCCAGATCAGGGCCAAAACTTCGAACTGAAAAAAATAAGATCTGAAAGTGAAAAAAAAAAAAAACTGAAACAAAAAAAAAGAGATTTGAATGTGAAAAAAAATAAAAAAAATCTGAATCTGAAAACATAAAATTTGCAACTTGGAAAAATGAAAATAAATAACTTATTCAAAAGAATATCAGAATTAAATCAAAAGTATATTTAAATTGAAATTAACCTTTCCCTACACTTATTTTTAGTTTGTTTTTTTTACAATTCAAGATCAAAACTTGAACTTTCAGTTTCAAATTTTATTTTTTCAATTACATTTTTTTTTCAAATTAACAAACTTTTTGGCCCTGATCTGGCTCCATATTCATGTCCCAGTGAATTCTCAATTGAGTAGATGATTGGATGACACAAAAGATGTTTCCAACCAGTTTAAAAATTCCTATACGAAAATCTTTACTAGCTAATACATTTCTTTAGTGTTAAGTTGGTCTGATTTATAAATCCCAATTGTGAAACTAGCTAGTAGTTACTAAAAACTTAGGAAGGACTCGTAACCAGTAGTAAAGGATTTAGAAATAACAAGTGCAGCCCAACCCAGGACAGTATATCTTCCGTTAAGTAATATATGTTAAACATTAAACATTTTTAAACAGACTGACATTTTGTCACACATGGGAATCAAACCCTGGTCTCCTGGAGGAAATACCTACACTAGAGCCGTGTCTCTACAGGGGTAACAGCATACTCAGAAGCGATGGCCACTGGTCAGGCTGCTGTATTTGGTGCGTTGTCATGTTGTTGTTTGCTTCAGGTATTAATGATTCTGTTGTCCTACACCTGTGTTTTTTCCCCCACCCTGCTCCACTGCCCCTTCACCTTCTCCAGGAGTGATCGTCTTGGCGTTTGTCCTGTGCTGGCTGCCCTTCCATGTGGGTCGGACCATTTTCTCTCTTTCTATGGGTTCTGACAACCAGGAAACATACATGGACACCAACTCGCCCTTAGACATTCTTTCTGATGTCAGTATAGACAGAAATATTAACATTCACACTTCAAAAAAACCCATTAGCCACTCAGACTCAGACATGCATGTCAAGTCCCTCTCAGGGACTGGAAAGATGACTGTACACACTCACAGCGAGGGCGATGAAACGTTCACTGATGTAGTAAAGCACTTGGCCGCTAGAGAAACTGAGGTGCACACTGACATGGGCATAAAATCTGATGATATGAGCACAGACAAACACTTAAATTCTCATGTTGCATCAGACACCAGAGGGCAACACATAAACACTGACATGAGCACGCATAATCTGGATCCTAGCCCTGAAACTAATACACATACAACTACACATACTGAAACACATGTTGATACTCAAGTATCCCATTCAAATACCAATTACCATACCGACAAAAACACCAGCAAACACACCAACAGGTCGTGCTGCACAGATGTACACGCACTCACTACCATCCAAAACTGGGCATCCATTTGCATAAACTCACAAAACAATCCTAATCACACACTTCCCACTGCAAGCGCAAACACATATGCTGTGACACCAAACGACCTATACAATACACAAAATGACACACCCTTCAATAATACATACACACACTCTGACACACACTTTTTTCTCTATTATCTGTCTCAGTATTTCAACCTGGTGTCCTCTGTTCTCTTCTACCTCAGTGCTGCTGTCAATCCTCTATTGTACAACCTGATGTCTGCGCGATATAGACACGCTGTACACAGCCTCATACGCTCACACTCTAACACACAGTCTCACCGCCTGCACACACTCACGGCACGGCACTCCACGACTACCATATAAGACTGTATACACAAAAATAGACGGACACACTGCATGTAAAACAAGGGTTACAGCACATCATGGCCTCATTGCTGTCTAAAGTCTTCGTAATTGTAAAAACTTGTATAGTGGTCATTAGTGGTAAGAGTTAAGATAAAATGTATAGATAAAAAAGGGCTTTTGTTTGTCAATAAATTGATGCTTTACTGCTGTGTTTACAAACATTACTGATGTAAAGAGTATAAAAAAAATATGATTAACTATTAATTTTTGACTAAAGCTACTGAATTTATTATAAGACCTGTGAGTTAACTTCGAAACTACTACCTTGTTCCAATTTTTCTTTTGAATTTTTGGTGGTAGGGCGGCACAGTATTATACAGTATTTGGACCATAGGTTGTCTTTAAAGCACAGAAGCCATTTTGACTTTTCAAAGACTAATAACATTAATAATACCTAATTTCCATTGAGGTAGTGTTGTGAAGTCTGACACTGGCATTAATAAATAGGACATTTATCATGTTTTAATGTTATTAGTGATTCCTAAGACTTAAATATCAGTTAAAAGTGTGCTAGATTTACTAACTTAAAGGATAGGTTTGTGTTTTCCCCCCAAGTCAATCTGAATGTTGCTGTAATCATTTCTTTCTCGAAATGGCAAACCCATCTCTGTCCTGGTTCTCTTTCATTTTTTGGTAAAACAGTCAGTAGCAATCTAGAACAAAATTCTATACAAGTTATGATCATAGGCTTACTTAGCTATAAGTTGGGTCAATTATGGTTGCTACCAGGTGGATAGCAAACCTACATATTATTATGGTATGCTAGCTAACAGCCTAGTAGATGGTAGGTGGGCTTTCCTAGCAATGTTTGTGCTTCATAAATGGGGGTCCATTCACTGGGGCCCGTCATAACTACCTTATGCCTCTAAATTATCTGGAGAAGATAATTAAGCATTTAAATCAAAATTCAAGTAAAAGTATTCAAAACACTAACAAGCACAAGTTGTCTAACAAGTTTTCTAACTATCAACCAAACTGTAGCAATGAGTCTCTACCACTCTACCTTCTCACTCTGGTATATGAATGAATCTGGCGAGTTCCGAAGCCTCCAAGAAGTCCGGACTGCTGTTTTACTTTTAAGTCTCAAGAGCACCGAGAATACAAGCATGAGAACTTGTATCAGCAGCAGCTATATCCACTGAACGTTATTGTGTTTTGCTCACCTCCCTTCTTGACACTTTCGAAGATCAGGAACCAGTTCTATTACCATTCTGTGAACTTTGGAACTGAACCAACGTGGCAAGTGGACATCCTCCAGTGCGCCAGCTGGTGTAATGGAGATACCATCAGGAACAGAAGAAGGCCCAAAAAACATAGAGGGAGACAAACGGGTCTGAAACAGGCTGAGGAGCATGGAAAACTGTCCACCAAGCCCAGTATCCTGCTTGTAAACTTTCAGTCATTGGAGAACAACCTCTATGATATCAGCACAAGGATAACTTTCCAGCGGGGCATCAGGGACTGTACAACCGTTGTTTCACCAAAACATGACTGATTCCCCTCATACTGGACCATGCAGTTACACCAATGGAGTTGTGCTCTGCTGTCCACGTGGACAGAACAGAGGAGTCTGGTAAGTCCAAAGGCGTGGGAGTCTGCTTCATAATAAACAAGTGGTGTGATCCAAGGAACATTACTGTTCTCTCTTGGTCAGGCTCGCTTTACCTTGAGTATCTAATCATCATGTGCCATCCTTCCTATTTGCCCAGTGAGTTTACATCTGCAATCACCACAGCGATCTATATACTGTACCTCCACAAGCAGACATCACTGTACCCGAGCTGCAGGAGTTGATCAATAGGCAACACTGGCTCCTGGGGACTGCCTCAATAGTGGCCGGTAACATGGCAAACCTCACCCAGGTTATGCCTGAATTAAAACAAATGATTGATTTCACCATGAGAAGAGGAAATACACTGGATCACTGGCACATGACTTTCAAGGAGACCTACAAAGCCGTCTCCCTGTTTGGCAAGTCAGACAATGCCACCAAAGTCGAAGCTGCCTTTAAAGAGGGCAGCAATGCTCCTCTGGTGAATGGACCATCACAGACCATAAAAGTAAGCCCCTCTCACTGACTAGAGTGGATACCTCCCTAGCTGATGAATTTAACAATTTTTTTGCATGCTATAAGGCTAACAGTGCTAACAATAGCCCCCTGCCCATAGTAGCTACTGAAAATGACGCCATCAACTGGGAACCCCAATTCTCTGTCAATGACAGCAACTTAAAGGAGGTCCTAAGGAGAGCAAAACGCAGTAAAGCAAAGCTGCTGGAGCTGAGGGAATCTCTAGCCACAAGAAGCTAGCACCTGTGTTTAAATACATTTTCAATATATTCATGGCCAAAGCAGTCATCCCCTCATACTTTAAGCGGTCAATCATCGTCCCTGTGTCAAAGAACGGCCCATCATGCCTAAACAACTATCAGCTGGCTGCCATTAGTAGTGATGAAGTGCTTTGAGAGGCTGGTAAAGGACTTCATCTGCTCATCCCTGCCGAGCTCATTTGACATCCTTCAGTTTGCTCACAGAGACATCACCAACCTCTTCCACACCACCTTGACTCACTTGGATACAGGGAGGGGGAACTATGTGACAATACTGGTCACTGACTACAGCTCAGCATTCAACTCCTTAGTCCCCTTCATCACTGGCCAGGAGATGAGGACTGTAGGATTGATCATCCCATTGTGCAAATGGCTCCACAAAGTCCTCACCAGGTGGTTTGGGTGGGGAAGCTGACTTCTGGGCCACAAACCCTTACCACAGGTACTCCCCAAAGTTGCATCTTGAGCCCCCTGACGTATAACAACTGTAAAGCAATCGATAACTCCACCTCCATCATCAGACTCGTACACGACACAGTGGTAGTAGGCACTGTGGTGGTGGTAGGTGGTAGTGGTTGGTATGACCAACAACAACGGACAGGCCTACCTGAACCAGGAAGAAGAACTATGTTTCCAGTCCAACAACCTGACCCTGAACATCAGCAATATATAGAAAGTGGTGGTAGACTTCAAGAGACTATTAGATTCAGCTGAACTCAAAAATGCATTTTGTGGATGTTTTCCCCCTCATCTCTTACACTGTAGAAAGGAGAGCATCGCTTCACAGCCAGTATGGACTGGAGGAATGATTACAGCGACCAGTAACTCTCATAGCATATGTATAGCACATGGATATTGTACTGGAAAAACATTCAAAATTCAGCCATACGTTAGCTAAAATCAAAAGTTTCTATAAACACGCAGCATCACACACACTGGACTGTAGTTATTTTATCTCCGTGAGAATCTCATGTCTTAAAGTTTTTTAAAGTAGGGCTGATTAACTTTGAAAATATATGTATTTTAAATGAGATATTTTTTTACAAAATGTATGCTTATACAGAAGAAATTCTATGTGTACCACTATGTGTGTTTAATTATGGTAACAGTGGCCTTATGAAAATATGTTCTCACATCCACAGAGACACTCATACACAGAATGGGGCTAACATTTTGATTTATGTAGCTTCATATAGGCTGATGTGTTTTGATGTAATATCTATTACATTACGTGTCCTGAAGTGTCAGATACTGATATAAATGCCTTCATTCAGTTTACAGTTGAGGTTTTATCACCTCTGTGAAGGAGGTTATGTTTTCACCTATGTTCCTCTCTCTGTGTGTCAGCAGGAAACATTTCCTGCAGTTTGGTGGACAAATTGGCCTCTGGCTCAGGGACAATTGATTTGATTGAGTCGGTAACAGGCCATTTCTGCCATGAAATAAGGTCTTTTTTTAGACCTACAGTATGTACAATATGAAGTAGACACTTGATGGGAAATGTTCAAAACTTAAAAAAATATCTGTAGTGTAGACAGTAGTATGTCATAAATCCTTCTTGTGTCTCACAGCTTATATATATATATATATAACTTGTTTCTGTGTTTTTATGTAAAATACTGACAACTTACCAAATAATTTGCATTGCCCCACATCTTCTGTTAAAAGTTGCACTTGAACACAAAAACTACAGCTGACAGCTGTATGGTGAAAGATTGTTGCATTACAGTATTTTATTGGTTGTCTGTAGACAAATTGATGCCTTTCTTCCAGAATAGAGGGAGATATTTTATTCATGTAACATTTCTGCATTAAAATGTTGAAAAACCTAAATATATATATTTAGGTATATATATATATATACAGTATATATTTTTGAGTTGTATACTTGTGTTATCTTAACAATGTTCAAACCCAGAGAAATCCGTAATTTTACACAAGGTATTGCATTTCATTTGGTAGTGTCGCTATGACTTCCAGGGAAACATCAGAGAGTGAGGAAGGAAGTTGTGGCCAATTTGACTAAAAATCAAAAACATTATCTCATCCATGAGTATTTCTGACTGAGTCAGGTCAAGTAGACTTTCATGGCAATGGTGGCTGTTCATTAAAATAGAACAGAGTCCACACACTGGATCATGCTCCCATGATTTTTTATTATTTAAACTACCGCCACAGGTGACGTTTAGAGCATTCACTCTTCTTCAGTCTGAAAAATCATGGGAGCATGATCCAGTGTGCGGACTCTGTTCTATTTTATGTGCCTCCTCTGCCCAGCACCTGGATTTTATCGCCTGGATGTGTGTGCCTTGGTAAACATTTTACTTTCATGGTGGCTGTTCATCAATGAAGACAACCACTCCCATAATTGTACACTACTGCATGGCGTCATCAGAATGTCTTTTGTTTTCACTGAGAGTTCTCGAACAGCATAAATTACATACTGTGCGTTCAAACATATCTTCAACACAAATTTCATACATATTTTAAAATAAGGTCAGTGTTGGTTAATATTAATGATAGTGGGCCAGTATAGTTTTATTTGGCATTCAAAAGCTCATTTAGTTCTTTTGACATTGTTTGACACAAAGACCATTTCTGATTCTGAAGGTGGAAAACAAACTGGACAACTGGCATAACTGTTTCTAACCAAATCTGTTTTAAACAACGTTGTAGTTTAACATTTTGGGAAGTATTCTTGCATTCTTGCCAAAAGTTAAGAAGATCAATGTCACATTTGTATGCTAAATAGTATGTTACGTCCAGCAGCCAGCTAGCTTAGCTTAAAACAAAGACTGGAAACAGGGGAAACTGCTAAAATGTAAAAACTATTCATCCAACTGCTTTACTGACAACAGTTCGAAGTGTTCCCGAGCCCATGTGGTGAAAGTGGTGAACCTCTCCACATCCTTACTTGTGAAAGACTGAGTCTTTTGAGGATGCTCCTTCATACCCAGTCATGATACTATCACCCGTTACCAATGAACCTGTTTACGAGCATTCCACAACTTTCCCAGTCTTTTGTTACCCCTGTCCCAACTTGTTTAATTCGTGTTGCTGCCATCAAATTCACAATAAGCATATATTTACAAAGATCAATGAAGATGATTTCCACTTCAGCTAGAGTGTGTGCTAACGCTTCTAGCTAGCAGCTACAGTAAAGATTTCAGCTTAAAAAAGGGTGCAAATAACGTCCTTTGGGATCTCAAGGCTTTCAGAGACTTGGATTACGCCGGAGGAGTTGTATGGAGCAATTTTAATTATTTAGTTTTTTTATTTAGTTTTTGGTTGTGTTTTACATTTTAGAACAAGTCCACAGCTTCTTCAGTTGTGCTGCAAAGCTGTCTAAGAAACTTGTGAGTAGATAATGTTTGAATTTTCATTTTTGGGTGAACTGTACTAGCTAGTACTATTGGTGTCACTACTACAGTATTTGGCTACTATTATTAATGTACTTAAGTATAAAAAGTAACTTCTACATATATGCACATGCTGCATACTAGGGGTGACTATCAGCCAATTATCAGATCTGATATTCTGCATTTTTCCAATTATCTGAATCAGTGTTTATTTAATCTGCCACTAAAATAAATGTATTTACAAATGCACTATTTTGGCTCTGATGCAGCATGCATTCTGCAAAGCAACAAGTTACTTAAGTTATCACATGTATGTAGTGGAGTAAAAAGTACAAAATTTACCTCAAGTACAATACATTTTCCCACTGTTTTGAAGATGGTCCAGATGCAGAATTTAGACCTCTGTTAGCTACTGATCTGTCCTGATTTATTGAATTTAATTTATACTTAAGCAACCCCGAGATAATGTTACCTTTTAGAAACACACTGGGTAGTGTCCGCATCCTCAAAGCCTTTTCTCTTGTAACATTTATAATGCAATAGCATTATAATGTTATAGCATTAACAAAAGTATAAATCTAACCTTTCTTGCTTTTCCAAGTTTGCAAGTTAAGCAGCTAAGAGTTTGATTTTAAAGAACAATGCTGTTTCTTTGTTTTTATGTGTTTTACATTTACACTTTTGAACATTTTATTAATGACATTTTTGATTTTGATGATGATAATAAAGGTACTGAGCAATCAAAAATGCAACACATGAATGTTCTAAGGCAGTGTGAGGGTGATTATTTAACCTGTAATGTGTTCTAGGAATGTGAAGGTTTCGGTGCTCAGTGTGGGAGTCAGTAGGCCTACCAGTGCTCTTTAGCCAAAGGATGTAATAGATGCTCTCCACCAGCAAATGGCGCTATGGTCCAAAGATCCGAAAGATGCATTTGCAGTCGTCAAGCTCCTGTGCCTTTTAAAAAGAGGAGAGGGAACAAACACAAGTTTTTTTTAAACAATTAAAAATACCTATATGAATGTTTTCATTTTTAAGTGACAATTAATTTCAGACAAACCATTAATTAAGCATTAGTGATCGGACAGAAAGGTTTTTAAAACAAGTCTCTCCTTTTGTATTAGACCTGATTGTATTAGACATACATTTCCAGGGCATTACACATTACATAAACATTACATTCAACATTACAACATTATTTTCTTTTCCTTTTCTGTCTCTGCATTACATTAAGTAGTCAAGTAGATCTTAACTAGTCCTTATGATGTTATAATCACTGGACAATGTAATGTTTGTAAGTTTTGCCGTATCTTCTTTACATGCAGTTCACCTTTCAATGAACACAACTTCAATCAGATTTGTCTTCTGACTGTGCTGATTAATATTCTGTAGTCCATCACACTATTCTGTGTGTGTGTGTGTGTGGCTGTCTCTAATATGGATGATGAATGAAGTGTCACTCATTTGTAATGCAAAAGATGTCATTTATGGCGTTGAACCCACAGGCAGTTATAACTCCACAGTTCGTAGAAGCTCTACAAAGCTTATTAGCCTCTTTTAGCTCATTATTTTGGTTTTCCACCATGCAAATTTTGCTCCCTCTTTTCCAGCCATAACAGGCAGCTCATTTCAGTAAAAAGCTCTGCTAAACCCACTGCACACAGTACTCGCCCATGACAAATGACAGTGAAGTTAGCAATTCAGCCTGGTCTCATCATATTGGCATGTTAAAACGATAATATCTTGAGACATTTCAGGTGTTTTATTCTGAATTTCAATAACAGCTGCATCAAGCTTTTTTTTTCTCCATGTAATTTTAGGCGTGAATTTAAGGTGATGAAGTAAAAAGAGAGAGAAAGTCGACACATGGAGGAGGTTGGGGTGGTGGAAGACTTTCATTCAGGAGACTGAGATTTGTGTCCTGTGTGAAACTGAAACTAAACATTGACCTATTTTAAATTATACATAATTTTGTTAACTTTTGTCATGTGCATAAAGTGACTAAACTTAGTTTAACCTAAACCATGATCTTTTTTTCCTAAACCCAACCAAGGCCGTTTTTAGCTTTTTGGGGGCCCTATGCAAAATGTTGTTTGGGGGCCCCAAAACTGTAGTGGGGGGATTCTAAACCCTCTAAGGTGGTATGGGGCATGGATTTAACCGTGAAAAATCATGTTTTTTTTCTCTCATATTCAAATAAAACATCTCAAGACCCCAGCAATTTAAACCTGCAGAAAATGATAATAAATGGGAAACACTGGGGCTCCCCTACATCAAGAAACTCCTGAAAACTTACAGGATTTACAGA
>JBBPCS010005993.1:0-10103 GCA_037974645.1 Hollardia meadi
CACACACACACACACACACACACACACACACACACACACACACACACACACACACACACACACACACACACATCAGCAATGGTCCATGTCATTTTATCTGCTCAACTCCTGGCTGATCTGCATGTGGCTGACATTCTGTGGTTGACAGACAATTACCATATCAAAAGCCCATTTTGTTTTTTCAGATCTAAACTCGGTCCTCTTGGGATCAGAGGAACTGATGTTGCACGATTGTTTTGCCCTGAGTACTTCAAATGAGGATACATCACAGTGCATCAGCAGGAGATAATAATTTACCCAGTCAGCTGTTCTCAGCCTCTGTTGTAAATATAGATCCTGTGAGTTCTCACTGTGCTACCTGTTACAAGGGGCACAGTTTTTAAGCAATTTACTTACTCACCTGCC
This sequence comes from Hollardia meadi, assembly GCA_037974645.1. NCBI lineage: Eukaryota > Metazoa > Chordata > Actinopteri > Tetraodontiformes > Triacanthodidae > Hollardia > Hollardia meadi. The sequence goes on from JBBPCS010005993.1 coordinate 406, forward strand.
ATGTTAATGATCAGTAGTTTAGCTTTCAGTATGAAATACAAAATGCCTTTCCTCAATGACAGCTTTGTTTAAACGGTTGACATTTGCTGGTTTTTTCAGCACCACCCAAGTAAATTGGATATCTGAATAATAAATTAAATTAACACGAGTAAATTGTTGAAATAAGATTAAAATGGGAAACAATGTTATCACTGCTCATTCTCTGCCTGCGGTTACTTAAGTGGCCAAACCGAATTCAGACGAGAAAGTGTCATAACTAACACAGTTTATAGGCTGCTTTATTGGAGGACAGATTGGATGGCACAAAATACACAGGGCGCCTAAAACATCTCATCCGGGTTGTTTAAAAAAAAAGAAAAAAAAAAGGCTGAGGTTTAATATACTTGGATAGAAAGCCTTCAGTATTTTTTTAAAGGCTTAACACATTGAATAGTAAACACAGTATGGGGATAATGGTGAACACTTTTGGCTTTTCCTCAACAGCATTTGTGATATTGATATTCATACCACAAAAGATGGGAGTAGTTGCACAAAGAATCAAAGAGAGCCCAAGAGAGAAGTTCAAATGCTTTGTATTTTCTCAGACTTTTTTTCGACATTGGAAAGGTGTGCATGGAGAAGGCTTCAGATCTTGTTTGACAATCAGACAAGCACTTTATCTGAAGCATATTGTCCCTTATGGGCTACAGGTGCATACAGACATATCAATGAGAACTCCTGTTCATTTTTTATTAGCATATCAAATCATTATCTGTTAACTTTCACTCCTGAATGAAAACTATATAAAAATTCTGCCACTGAAAACATATTGAACTAATATCAAAATGGTGCCGCAACTTTTCATGGTTAATGTATTCTTGACTGATCCAGTTCCTAACAGCGATTAATTGTTCATCAATTAATTACCTACCTGTTTTAATTAGTAGAGCAGATGTGTGAGGAATTTCCATTGCTGGTGGGGAGAATATCATGCTGCCTTCTCTGTTTTACAGTAGCTTTGATAGGGTTGATGTGCTACTGTAAAACATCAAAGGTAAAAAATGGATTCATATTGGAACAGCATGAAACCATTCAGATTTCCAGTCATCTCCATTTGTTCCATGGCTTGCTTCATCCCTCGATACACACACACACACACAAACATATAGATAGTTGCACGCCCAAACCTGTCACTCGCCCAGCTCCTCCTCCTCGCTGATGAATCAGACAATAAGACACAAAGTAGCTTGTAAGCAGAGGCAATTGGCCCAATGTGTTACTCTGAGTGGCTGGCTTATCAGTGGGAATGAGGGGAGGACATATTGCCATATTTCGGCACTGAACAACTCACTGGTCTCATTGAGACTGATTTGGATTTAGATGGAATGGTTCATTTCACAGGGGGAAGGGCACGGAGGGAGTGTGTGTGTGTGTGTTTGTGTGTGTGTTTGTGTTTGGGCTGAGGGGGAGTACAAATGAGACAATGTTTTCACAGCAGAAAGGGTGTGAAAGAAAGAATTGGACGAGCACAGTGCTTTGATTTCACTTTGGAGATATAGAGTCCCCGGACCAAACTTCGGAAGCCACCAAGGAGCAATTTTCAGTGCCTATCACAGCTCATTCATCATGGTGTGATTGCTGCATCGCTGTTATCTCGCTTGTGGGCGGCAGACGAGCCACAGCTGAAAGCCTCCATAAGAATTCCTTACCTGTAGCACTCGCTCGCGCACACACTTACAGTATTTATGGATGCTCTCTTCCAAATATTTGTATGTGTCTATGTTCAGTGTTTGTGTGTTTGCGTGCACTCTTGACAAGCTCACCTGGCCTCTGCAGGGCAGTTTCATTACACCAATGCATGGCAGTCACCTTCCCACATCGCAAACAGCTTTAGGGGGAAAAAAGGCAGTTACAGAATTGATTATCACTTTACTGCAGGGACACAAGCCATGTGTTTGTAATCATTAATTGAGTTTGTTACAGGCACTGTAGAGGTCTTAGTGAAATAACGTCTTTATACCCTCAGTAGCCATACGGATGTAATAGAAAAAGCCCATTTTATCCTCGAGAAAAAATTCTCTTGGTTGTGTGTGGTTTCTTTCTGTTCTGAAATACAGTAGCTTATCAAAGAGGAGTCTGATTCATTTCTAAATTTTCAGTTCTTCCCAGGTGATTTGCATTGCGATTGTGTAACTGCTGGACTTTCAGTACTGCGTGTTTTTATCGTTTCAAGTGGAGCTCGAGGGACTTTTCTGAATGAAAGATATCCTGTTACTTTTTAAGGAGACCTCTCACCAAATATATGATTCCAAGGTTAAACTGGAATCAAAGAGCGTCAGTGATATAACTAGACTTTCCCTGATGGCTGTGAAGCCAAGAGCGGGGCTCAGACTGTCAGTGTTTGTTTGTGTTGGTTTGTCTTTGCAGATGCCCCCTTACAGTGCACACAAATGAATCACATTCAACCACCTTCAATCTTTTTTTTCCAACTTTAGTTTCAGTTCACATGTCTCGCCCTAATCATGTGTGCCCTCCGTGCAAAACCACCACCAACCAACCAACCACCACCCCTTTCCCTAAAATCCAAACATCCCACATCCAAATACAGTAGATACACACAGAGCCATCAAACATCTCCCTCCTTCCTGCCATGCACACAAATATGTATCATTTATTTTTTATGAAGCTACAAAAAATGGAGATACAACAACACAGAGGGAAGATAGTAAGAAAATACTCATCCAAGCATAAAGCCACAAATATGTGTAGAACATCTTCCAACTCCCCCCACCCAATGCCCTCACCCAGTCCACAAGATCACACACACAGCCTATGTCACACATTTTTCAGTCTTTTTTTCAATGGTGTCGTGTAAATAGCAAAACATTAAACAGCCGTGGATGTTAATATATCACTCACCTAATTAGGCTCTTAAATACTCATGCTCGGTGCTCACGGAATTCTTGTTATTCCTCCTTTCTGAAAGAAATCTGGAGCTTGACCTGTAGGGACGTCTCTCTTCGGTGCCAGCTTTATGCCATTGTTAGGCAATCATACCATCTCAATGTATAAATCCCAACCCAAGACCCATTTTTCTTGTTAATGCCTGAAACCTGCTTTAAGTCTCTTGTGTAAGAGCCATTTCTGCCTTTGTCAACCACTGAACCCTCAGCCATTCCATCACCCTCGAGTACCTGAGAGCTCTCACACCCACTCACATACATTTTGGTAAGAATTCAACAGTGCACAAAGTGCCGACTGATAAAAGAAGACAGAGGCAGATTTGCTGTCACACGTATGGCACGTGCACATGAATTTGCACACACAGACACAAGATCTGTTCCAGTTTCTAGACGTTTGGTGTGCACTTGTTCTCTGTTCATCTGAATTTGTATTTTCTGTCATGTATTTAGCTGTGGCTCTTCTTCAAACAGGACTACAGAACTCTGTGAGAGAATTATATTTCAGCTGCCAGTTTGCGGGGCTCTGGAGGACAACTTTTTAAGGATAAGAAAACAGTTGAGGAAAGTGAGGAGGGTTTTGTGAAGATATCTTGAACACCCTGAGATCTAAAAAGGGGAAACTCCACCGGGGGTGTGTGGAGCTGAATGTGAACAACACCCACCGGTGCATCTGGCGCTCTGTGTCTGTAGGTGTGTGTGTAGGTGTACTTGCTTGTGCATATGCAAGAGTGTGCTTCATCCTTCAGAGTTATCAGTCCACAACCAGACTCCTTATAACCTGGGAATAAGAAGCTGCTTTAAAAGTCTGCATTTCTTTGTAGCTTCAAACTCATAGCTTTATTGCTGTTTTGCTGTGGTGTGCAAAAGAAGGTAGATGAAATTTCCTTGTGATAGAAGAAAGCACTTTCATACCCCTGCATAGACTTTTCATACCTTTTATATAGTTATTTTTATATGATTTTGTTCTCAATCTCACACTGGTTTCTAGCAGAAGTGGTTCTGTCAGTTTTTTTGTGTCAGTGTTTGCTGGAAGTTTTAGAGTATGAACTGCGGCAGATATATAATCTTTTAATAGCAGTTTCCATTTTTGTTTCCATTTCTGCACAGATCTGGTTGATAGTCTGGTGTGACCGGACGTATTTATAGAACAACTGGAGCTTAGGGAAAGAGGGTCAGATTGAAACAAACGAAAAACAACAAAAGAAAAAAGCAGAAGAGTAAAAGGGAAAACATACTGGCTTGATAACAGTTAGACCATTCCTGTGATATTGATTGCTGTTGACTTTTTTACTTGTGTGATTGATGGATGTTTGTCAGGTCTCATTTTATTAGTCTGTACTTAACCAGGTCAACATTAAGGGATGGACAGAAAACAAGATACAAATGCCATATTTTGTAGCCTTACTCCAACAGATTGTGCTTCCTATTGACGGCGGCCATTTGTTATGAATATAGAATGCTTTTACCATTCTTCACACATATAAATCAACAATAAGCTGGACAATGAAATATGTTTTTGCTTAATTAAGTTATGTAGTAGCACACAAACATGATTTCTTCCAGGCAGATTACTGGTCCTCTGTTCTGTCAGTGTGAAGAGCTGTGGCTATAGCAGGTTTGTGTCATTTCTCCCAGCCCCGCAGTCCGGCTCCTGTTATGTACAAAATGTCTATGAAAGCCAACCTCTGTAATAATGTTGCGGAAATTGGAAGGAGGGTGAAAGCGTCTGAGTCGGTCTGGCTTGACTGCAAGTCGGTGCTTGAAAAGCTCCAGTCGCCTGAGCTGTGAAATTAGCATTTATATTGTATAGCATGCTGAAACATGAGCATGCAAAAGTTTAGCCCGTGAGGTTTAGTGAGGTGACGTGTGGCTGTTTTTTGGAGGTAAGACGGACAGATTTACTTTCATAGATTGGTGCATACAGTCACTAACTGGCTAAAAACTTTACTGACTCTGAGCCGAAGAAGCATTTTGTTTTCTCTTCTACATCTGAAAGGACAAGGCCGATTACATGCAACTGTTTTGTTATTGTCAATAAGCCCCATGAAAAGACTTAAACCAACATTGCTTTAGTCCATCTTTCATTTTTCATTTTTCTGACTTCTCCAGCCTGTCTGTGGCCCTCAGTCAGTCCTGCTGGATGTAAAACTTTAAAAACAATTTAGAAATATATAGTTTTATAGGTTAAAAAAGTCAAAACAGTGAATCTGTTGGGGATTGTTTATAGCCACAGATCTGCAACCTTGTCACCTAGAAATCATGTTTATATTGTACTAATCTGCAACAGCAAATTCGTTGTGAAGGAGAAATAATGCTGCCTGGATTACTTTTATTTTATCAACATAATTACTGTTACTTCACATGGCAGGTGAAAATTAACATATGTGTTAAATGTTTTCATGTACATGTTCAATTAATTGTGCCTATAGCACAATATCTACCTTTGCAATAAGATGTCTGTTCTTAGCAACTACAGCATAAAAAATATGGATTGTTTAATATTAGGGGCCATTTGAAAAAAAAAAGACTATGGTCTTTTTTTTTTAAATATTGACTTAACAAAACAAAACCAATTGAACCAAAACATCTTTTCCACAACTTAACCAAACACTGTTGTTGCTTAACCACAGACAGGACTCAGGACATGAACCCCAGTGTCTCAGTCTTGCACTTTGTACACTCACCATCCCACGCGACTCTCCCACTTTGACGTGTGTGTGTGGTACAAAAATGTCCACTCAAAGAAATATTGTGTATGAACATAACCCAGGAACCAAATATGTTTCCCAGCTCGGCGCAATTAGGAAAACTAATTAGCATTATATAAATGTCATTTCTAGGAGACAGGCTAGTATTTAGAGCAAACTGCTCTAACGGGAACACCCCGTGCAACACTGTGGCTCATTAATATTTTTTTGGACAACAGTGGAGCTCAATGGCACAGGAGAATAAACCTTGTTTTTGCTACATTGGTGATACTTGTTAGTGGGATCAATTGATTATTGGTTTTGATTTTCTTTTATAGTATTTGCTAACAATAAGCAAATAAAGAAGTTCTCAAGTATGACCAATTTCAGTGTAACTACTGTTTTTCTACTTCCACTGTGAGGCAAATCATCAGCCAGCTGCCACACAAATATATATTTCCAGCTGTTGCGTTGACAAAACAATTTCACCGCAACAGGACAGGTTATGTTTTACATACCTGAGAGCTGTCACAGTGGCTTTAAATGGCTGGTGAATTACACACACCCCAGTGGAGGCATTTATGCTAACACAAATAGTCGACAGTCTCTCTCACAACATCGTGGTTAAACAGGCATTTGTGTTCTGCTGTATGATTTTTTTTTTTTTTTGCATAAAGACACAAACTTATGTTGTTAAAAAAAAAGAATATCCACAAAACTTCTATTTGCAACAATAAAGAAACCAGAGCTTTGTTTTTCTTTTGTTTATTTTTTAAAATGGCGAGTGTCAGCACAAGGAAACACTTAGACTTGTTAATCATTGTTATCTGTGGTGTTGCCAAAGTAACTAAGTTTTAGCCGGATTCGCGGGCTGAGTGCAGGGATAGAGCAACGGCAAAGTGGAACATAACACTGTCTTTTTTTATGATGTAGTGTAGCATGAGCACACCAGTTTGACAGTTGCATTATTTGAAAAATAGTACAATAAGGGTGGCTCCAAAGTACATCACTGCCGGGCTCCTTAAATCTTCCTACAACATCAACTAAATGACAAAACAAGACATAAATAAACAGCGAGCCGAGCAGAGAGTTGGTTCTCTAAACGACAGGTTGTAAATACGCGTGTGTTTGGTTGGGTGGTAGTGTGTGTGAATGGTGGGAGGAAACTGCTGTTTTTTCTTAACCACTTTTTGCTGGATATAACAGATTAGCACACGCTTGTCTGTTCCTGATTTTACTGCCTGCTTCTGCTTCCAATCCACAAATTTCACTTTTCAGTGAAGGCAGTAAACCTGATGTGAGCTATGACCTCCAAAGGGCATTTGGGCTGCTTCCATCATTTGTCCTCACTATAAAATCTTAAGTTAGGTTCCGTACAGCAATCATATTAAACATTAAAGAGCCACTCCAGCCATATAGTAGTCCGCTAACATAAAGTTTTGGGGGCTCTCATGAGATAGATTTAAAAAATCTAAGCAAGCATCAAGTATAGGTCAAGACCCCAAAAACATTGATTCCTACATGAATCCAACTCAGTGTATTTTTTTGGACAGTTCCTCTTTAGTAATTCAAGCTTTCTGCTGATAAGAGAGTTTTAAAAAGGTTTTTTTTCAGACTTTGAAACTAAGTTTAATGTGTAGTGCCTCTTTGAAATGCAGTAAAAAGTACAGTGTTAATTTCTCTTAAGTGTGTGATAGATCTGTTTCTTGTATGTGCTCCATCTTGGTTTTTCTTTGGTTGGTCAGTTGAAGACACTCTCTACAACACAAACCATGTGTGCTTTTCAGGAGAATCCATATGTGATGTTGCGGCAGAACCACCAGGATCTGGAGGGAAATGACCGCTATGAAGGCTTCTGTGTGGACATGCTTAAGGAGCTGGCAGATATTCTCAAGTTCAAGTATCGCATCCGGCTGGTTGGGGACAGACTGTACGGGGTTCCCGGAGCCAATGGAACGTGGACTGGCATGGTCGGAGAGCTCATCTCAAGGGTATGTTAATACATTCACATGCACAGATTGAGGTGTAGCCTGCAAACAAGTCCTACAACCACAAATTTATCATATTTATCATATATACCTGTAAGCACACCAGTATCCAAAGCATGTCCTGGAGGCACTCACACACAGAAATGTATCGCTCAGCTCTCATATAGTTCACAGTTAGCAGCTTTCCTTCATGTCATACAGTCTTTTTTCATTCAGCAGTTGGCCTTTTCAGCTTAAGACAGTCCAAGACAGTCACGGCTTGTTGGTGGCTTGTTTTCTGTCAGCTTCTTTTTCTTAAGCCTTCTGAACTGACCTTAACAGACTTTATTCCTGACTCAGTTTATGTTGTTGCTGTTAAATCTCTAAGAAAGGTCTTATACTCTTCTTGCTACAGTGTATGGAGCAGTTAACAGGCAGATAAAGTTATATAAGGGAGCTTAGGGGAGAGGAGATGGAGTAAAAGAAGTGGAACAGGTGTAAAACAGTGAGGTGGAAGGCTGGGGTGAAGGTGAGAAACGGAGGGGAAGTGGGGAGGGACTGAGTCGATCCTAAGAGGTGATCTGTCTTAATTTTGTGGGCTAATGGGGAGCAAAGCCATTAAGTATGAAAAGCAAAGGAGTGACTGTTCTTGTTACTGTCACAGCCTGCCACCTCCCTCATCCCCTGTATGTTGGAAGGCTGACTTTCAGAAGGGTCAACATGTGTCTGTGACAGCTGTGGAGAGGGGGGCGGGGGCAGACAAAAAGTCTTTAGACATACTTGAGGGGGATTTGCCATGGGATGGGGGGACATCTAGAGGGATGTCCCACAGTGGACAGAGAGGCTTGAGCTTGTTTGGTTAAAGGCTTAGAAAGGGAGGGAAAAGATCGTCGAATCATCCGTAAACATCCACGGCTGTGGATTTAATGGATGAAAGTTGAAAAGTGGAAAGGATGTGATATACACTTTGTAGCAGCATAGAGCCTGAGATTAATCCGGACAACAGATACCGTTGTCCCTCCCAGTGTCGTTCAGACTGAGCAGTGTTTCACTGTATGTGGGTGATTGTTTCGACGGTTTTCAGGCAGCCCAAGTTCACAATGAGACATGCCGGGAGGAATCCAGACAAAATACATGTTTGTATGTCCCGGTTCCTTAATCCAGAGAGACATGCAGCATCTCCAGAGACGTTGTGTTGAAGTCAAATGAGGGTGACCTTTTTTATACAAGGTTAGCGTTTTATGACTGATTGTAAGTATAAACAGGTGTGGTATTGAACAGCCAACATTACATGTTTTTTCAGTTATACCAGAAGGCAACAGGAATCAGTAATTAATATTAATATTCTATTGTCACATCAATATTTCAGTGGCTGGTAAGACGTATGTGTGTGTTAATTTTTCAAAGGATCAGTGACTTTCTTTGTGGAAATTGCGTGGATGATAATTCCCTGCATGTGGCTTCCTCGGAGCAGGCGATCAGTCTTTCAAACGACAGAGTGAGAAAAAGGACGAGGCGGAGGCTGGGTGCAGCTGATGATGGAGGGTCAAAGCCTGTGGGCTGAGCATAGGGCAGCAGGGGTCTAGACTGATGAAAGGTTAGAGAGATGGAAATTTTAAGTGTAATGCGCTAATAATTAAGTACAAATATAGTGGTACTGGGGCAGAGTCTTGAACCTTTTCTAAAGGTTAGAATAATTATGGAAAGGAAATGTTTTCAAATCACATCAAAATGGATGTTGTAGCAAAAGCGCTCTTTAATGTTTGTTATGTTTAATGTTGTGATATGGATTTTGAGTGGCGTCTGCAGCCCTGCAGAGCTCCTTTCTCCTCACTCTCTGCCTCCCATGCCTCTTCATCTCCCCAATCCTCTTAGTTCGCCTGCAGCGGACAAAGAGCAATGCATTGCTGCTTTCACTCTTTGCTCCTCTGGGAGATGAAAAATCCCTTGCAGTTGTACTTGGCTGGCCTGTATTATTAGTAGAGAGCTATCCGATAGTCAGCGTACATTGACCATGTTTGTGTGTGTGTGTGTGTGTGTGTGTGTCTGTTTCTTTGTTTCTTTTGTGTGTTTTACCAGCCGCTGCTGTGTAAAAAGATTTG
>JBBPCS010005994.1:0-10102 GCA_037974645.1 Hollardia meadi
AAACATGTTAAAAAGCACCAAAACGAGACCTCCAAATAACTTGCGCTTAATACATTGTGGCAGGCAACAGTGTATTATGCGGCAGGTGAAAGCGCGAGTTGAAAATATTCAACTCAAGTGAAAAGTTCACGTGTATCGAGGGTCTTTGCAGAGTGCAGAGCGGGGTGACAGAGCCACCGCTCGCCCGCAGACAGTTGCTGAGCTCCGGGGAGGTTTCAGACAGAGGGGCTAGGGCAGAGCGGAGCTTCTGGAGGAATAAACACAACAAGTCAGATCAGATTCTGTTCGGATCCGATGTACTTGTGAACGTACAGATGTATAGCGAGGAGAGAGTGGACAGAAACAACCGGCTGCTCAGAGTCGCACTGAACAGACACACACACCATCGGTGCTGCGCGAGGCGAGAGCAACGTCCCCTGATGACGTAGCCACTCCTACACTCGACTGACCCATCCCGCAACTTCATCACTTACTTACTTACTTAGCCACAGAGAAACCCTTAGGGCTGGCCCTCTGCGGTCCAGCCAAAAAATGTTATATGTTGTTACAATGAGGAAAGTTTGTTTTGTTTTAAAATGACACACTGTTATTGTGTAATACAGAGAAAGTTTGTTGACATAAGATATAATTATATTAAGAGATACTTCATGCATAAAAGTACATAAAAGTGTCTGAATAATTTTGTAAGTACATTTACATAAGTACTGTACCTGGGTACAATTTTGAGGTACTTTATGATTATTTCCATATTCTGTTACTCCACTCCACTACATTTTGGAGGCATTATTGTTCTTTTTACTGCTCTACATTTATTTGATAACTTTAGTTACTACTTAATTTGCAGACTGCATACTGCGTCAGAGCCAAAGTAGCACAATTTTAATTAATTAATTTAATCAGCAATCAGATTAAAAATCCTGCACACTTAGTTTTATGCAGTATTTCTGTTGTCAGTTTGGATTCACTAACACTTTCCAGCACCTCAGCAAAGGTCTAGCTGAATGCAGTGGTGGTCTCTATACATTATCAGCCATTGGATAAAAAGAAAAAACGTTGATTCCGTTAATCAGAAAAATGCTGAATATCGGTTCAACCAGGCCGATAAGTGGCCGACTCCAAGTGTACAGTGTACATAAATGTAACTACGTATATGTATACTGAAGAAGATCAAATGCCATTTAGTACATTTATTATGAGATACCTTTTAGACTTTTACTCAAGTACTATTCTCATGGGTGACTTTCACTTTTACCTCATTCCCAGGTTGTCAAATACTGACGCCTTTATGTTGGTAGCTGGGGCCGGCCACCAACCCAAAGCATCAGTATTTGACAACCTGGGAATGAGGCTCAACAATCAACTTTCACATTGCACCTTTAAAGTTTTATATTTTATTATATATTTTTAGTTTAATATCATGGTGGATGATCTCGTCCTCTGCTCGGAGGGTTAGTAGCTTCTGAATTTTGCGTTGTCTCCACAATTTGCAAACATTTTCGGTTGTTTTTCTTCTTCTTTGAGTTAGCTGCTATCTGCTGCTAGCTGCTTTTATTTATTTTATTTTATTTTATTTTTGCTAGCTGCTTTTAAATCTCTCGGTTGAGGGTCGCACACAAACCATGTCGACAAAACGTCACAGCCCTGTCTCGTCGTTCTGCCTCGCCAGCTCACTTGTTTACACAGACGTCGATTCGTTGCTGTCACTACCTGTGTTGCCGTCTCAGAGGCGGAACAACTTTGACGCCTCCGTGACATTTACACAGACGGCGGGGCATATCAGAGTCGTAACAGGCCCACATTGAATGGGCTGTGTAAAAGGGGCTCCTGTCTCCTCAAAATTACATTTATACACCATTTATCTGCAAATGCAAGTACATTTAGAAAGACATGCAATGCCACTGGGATAAAGGTTGTTATCAACATCATGGGGAAATGGTTTTAATAAACCTCTCGGTAAAGCTCTCCAATATCAAAGGCCTGCATGCTGTATGCTAACATAATATCATGGCAGTTCATGAAATAGTCACAAAATATAATCTAGAGGAATTGTGTACATGGGCATGAGTTTATCTATCTTTCGTGCCCGCACCACCTTTCTTTGACCTCACCATCAACCCCATTATCAGGGTTGTGTGTACAAAGTCCAGGACTGTCACAACAGAATCCAGGGTGCGTGCTCTTAAAGCACTTTGGTTAAGGGTAGGAAAAGATATTTTCAGTTTGTGAAAAACAGTCAAAATTAATCTCACTATCTGATTCACTTCAGTAAAGGTGGGAAAAAGATCATAATTTCGGTTTTATGTTAATAAAACGATCAGTTTGCGAAATACTGATGATATCTAATCTTTATGGACACAAATTTTCCATTTTTAACTCATGCTGTCACAAAAAAATTGCAAAATTCGTGCCCATGTACACACAACCCTAAAGATGACAATATGTTGTAGAGGGTTGTGTACGCCCACCATCCACCCTGAGCTGAGAACATGACAACTCCTGCGCTGGAAAAACACCGTCAGTCAACTGAATCCAGGCAGTAGTTGTTTCCTCCAAAACACATTTGACAAGACCATTTGGTAGTATATGAATCAAATTTTTATAGTGAGCCAAGGACTATTTAGCATGTGTCACATCATATTCCCATGTGCTCAAAATCTGCTGGAGGTTCAAACACATTTCAAAATATGTGAAAAATTAAAATCTTTCCCCCCTCTGCTTTCTGAAATCTGGCAGGTTGATTTTAAATTTGCTTCCTAGCGTTGTCATTAATAACCTTCCATAGCGTTCCAGTCCTTAACAAAATGAGCAATAAACCAGAGTGAGTGTTTGGGAAATGGAGAGTCATCTAAGTGGGGTCAGCGGGGCTGTAAATTTCTCTCCCAGTGTGACTGAGTGTCTGCAGCCTCCTGTGGCCTGGCCTGCCTTGGCCTGGCCCAGCGTGGCTCTGCAGTGTGGATGGTTGTGAGGTGACGGAATGTAACCCCCCCTCATCCAGCTCTACAAACGCTGCACCTCCCCTCCTCACACGCACACTCACAACCATTATGAAACCCCAGCAGATGGCCAGGAGACAAAGGGTGTGTGAGGGTGAGAGGCCCCCCCGTCTCCCCCAACACTCCCCCTCAACCTCACTTTTCCTAGTGAGCCCCCCCACCCACCCCCACTCCACAAAACCACCCTGTCCAACATGAAGTAAGCAGTCTGTTACCGTAGCGTTGCAGCTGAAACCCAATGAAGGTTCTTTCTCACCCTCCTTCAACACTAACACACACACACACACACACAGTTTCTTGCCACGTGCCTCTCAATTAAGACAAATCGACAGCGCTTACTCCGTCCCTTGTTCATGCAGATGTGGCGATTTATCCTTGATTCCTCACTTCTAGCACGCTCCTTTAATGTGGAGACATTAGCCTAAATGATTCCTGGTGTCCTTTATCAGGCGAGAGCTCCCATTTGGGGCCCCGCGGCAGGTAATTCTCCTTTTGACAGTGCAATTGAACCGGCCGGCGCTGAAGGGCTATTTGGCGAAGAGCCATTTAGTGTAAGTGCTCTCAAGGCTGGCGAATGACACTTGTGGAGACAATGTCACCCCCAGTGACACCATCAGTTGATTGCGTATTGAACAGAAAAAGAGGAGCGATACAGGCCCCAGGCGAGAACTATGCAGCATTATCGGCAGGGCGAAGTCCAAGGCGAGTGTCCGGGGGAAAAATGAATTCAGGCGGGCTCCACGGAGCTCTGTGTCAATACCAGGTGCCAAGGACAGCAGCACAGGGACTGTGAGCAAGCTTTTTTCACTAATGTGTGCTGCATGATCATTTGTTACAGGCTGCAGCAGAGCACAGACACTTTGTACAGAAATGCTCTCGACATGCCAAGACAATGTCCTTGTATCGATTGAGCTCCTGTAAATGGGCACGGGATAAAAACCATGACAGAAGATCATATGTTTCACCACAAAAATATATATATTTATTTTCTCACTTTCCTCTTGTGGTATCTATCCGTGTAGATGAAGTATTTGAAGAAGTGTCTGACATGGTTGGCTTTCTTGGTTAAATATCAGCTTAATATGACGAGTAAAAAAATACACCTACTGAATGTCCACTTCCATTTCATTGTCTGGTGATGTGTTTTGCTCTTAACTGCCTGGGGACTGACTGATCCTGTTGACTCTCTAGTTCATACATTTCTTTATTCTCTTTGATGTTCATCACTTTGCTCTGTGTGCACTTTTATTAATGTGGAACTGCTGCATTTTCATTTTCAGATACATAACATGCTGATATTTTCAGCACCCACACTGGAATTTAATAGCTACTGTTTCTAGGTACCTGCCTAAAGACACTAGATGTATGAAATCACTGACTATACTGGAATTATACAAGGTACACTGAGTAGTCACACTTGACTTGAGAATATGATTCTCATGTGAGCCGGAGCCAGGATGTGGTTAGCCTAGCTTAGCATAAAGACTGGAAGCAGGAGGAAACAGCTAGCCTAGTTTTCTAAAAACTAAAGTACACTATTGAACACAATGTGTCTTGTTTGTTAAACTTGGAGTGCGGGACTTTTTTCATATAAATGAACGTCTGTTACCTTCAAGCCCTCGCCAAAGGAGTTCGCACAATGCTGTTTAAGCTGATCACCTCCTGCCATCCACCTTTCACAGGATAACAGAGTTTTGGTGTTGGTGGCGAATTTCCTGCGCTTTAGTCGTTCAACAGTGTTTGTGTAATTTCTCTCCCTGCCAGAAGGGGGAGACAGATATTCTGCACTACAGGTTTAAATTTTTGTACACAAACAGAAATGTAAAAATGAAAATTTGTCATTTAAGGAGGAGGCATGCGTTGGAGCTATTTCTTGATGAACAACAGTTTATTCATGCGCCCAGTATTTCTGAAGACAAAACCAAAGGAAGCTGTGCTTGCGCCCGGCTGTTGTCTGCCAAGAAATAGTTCCTGCATGTTATGCCCCCTAAAACTGTTTGTTGTTTTTACATTTCTGTTCATGTAGGGTGTTAAACAAATTAGATTTAATGTCTAAATGATCAAGCTTTAAAGGTGTTGGTAGGCGTGTTTTGGACATAATTTTGCAGCTGTGGCTCAGGAGGTAGAGCGTAGGCTGCATGTGGCAGTGGCCTTGGGCAAGATACTGAACCACAAATTGCTCTTGATGGCTCTTCCATCAGTGTGCATCAGTGTTTGTGTGAATGCTTACCCTCCTGATGAGCAGGTGGCACCTTGTATGGCAGCCTCTGCCACCAGTGTATGAATGTGTGTGTGAATGGGTGAATGCTGGCTCATGTTGTAAAGCGCTTTGAGTGGACGATAGGACTAGAAAAGTGTTGTATAAATGCAGTCCATTAACCTTTTTTTTCACTCTGAACAGAACCAGAAACGCTTATTTCACCTGCTTCCACTCTTTATGCTAAGACAGGCTGACTACGCCTTATCTTACTCATGTCATCTCACTTTTGGAAGGACAGCAAATAGATTATTAAAATGTTGAACTGTTACTTTAAAGGTCCCATATCATGAAAATGCATTTCTATTGTGTTTTGTGTTTTTTATAAACTTGGAGGTGTAAAATAAAAGCTTTTAAAATCTGAAGTCAATTAGTACTGCCGTTCCTCTACCCCCCTCACCACAGATGGCCTAGCTAAGAAGCTAAGGTTTCTACGTCAGAACCAGATAACCAATAGTCGTCAAGCTAAAAAAATCGCATTAAGCCCCCCCTCTTTTTATCCGCTTCTTCCCACAGTTCCCAGGTAAGCGATTGAGTCTTCCAGATCACTGCACAGCCTTCCAAAGGAGGAAAATGTTGCAGAGAGATGTATGGATTTTATTTTTGGAGATTTGCCTCGACCTCCAGTGTTTTAGCTGCAGTGCAATACTAGCAGAGTGAGTGAGAGTGAGAGAGTGGCAGTGTTTATCTGTGCTTAGCCAATCGGAACGTTTGCTCATGAATGTAGGCAGTTACTTCCATTTAGCAGCCAAATCCAACCGTGTTTGGCAGGAACAGACGGAGGCACTCATTTTAAGCATATTAGTAATGTTCTAAAGACAGTTTTTATATTTTAGAATGTTTGTAGTAAATATCATGCACCTGTTGTTTTAATATCTCATAGCTGCATCTGCCATCAGGCATGTCATCATTCTATCTATCCACCACATTTCCCTTTCATCGCTTTGTTTTTTTTCCAATTTGGACAGCATCTGTAGCTCTGGCCAGGCTGCTCCCCCGAGAATCTGACATCCACCGGAGCAGCGGCCAGTGACACGTGTGATTGATGACCCCCAGAATGGAAGGGAGAGAGATGGACAGATTCCTTTTATCAGGATTGAGGTCTGACTAGATTAAAATGCAGTTGTACAACCCCTCCTCCCCCCTTTTTTGGCATCCCCTGTCGATCTCCTCAGCATCCCCACTGTATCTCCTGTCAGTCACTGCACCTGATGGCTGGGAGCTTTCCCTCATCTCCTCTGCTGACCTCTCACCCCTACCTCCCCACTCGAGGTGACATGGTGTGGACGTGGCCGCTCGTGCTAGACTTTAACCAGTCACTTCCAAATTGACTTGAGGTGTTTTGTTATTTGCTCCTGCAGAGGAGAGTGCGAGACAAATCTCAGCGGAGCGTTCCTGACACCATTTGCACAAAGCTGGTTGGTTTAAAAAAAAAAAAAAGTATGAAATGTGTTGGAACAAAAATCACAAGTCGCTCTCTGCAGCTAACCACAATCAACCCTTGAAAAAACATGCAGAGTGAAGAGGGGAAATACTCTATTTTCTCACTCATGGCGTGCTGATTAAAAGAAAAGAGACAATCATTCTCATTCACTGGTGTGCAGCTGCCTCATTGTCAGATGGCGGAGTGGGAGACTTTTGTGGAGGTGCTGAAAAGATGCCTCAGTGAAAAGGACCTGCGTTTGTTTTTCAGATGGTTCTCTAATGACTGGATGTGATTAACGCAAATTATCTCACTTATCACAGCTCAACAGGCTTAGATAGGCAGCGCCTTCTCTGCAACGCTACTTAACATGCGTTTAATCAGGCTCAGCAGCCAGTATCACATACACAAGAAGAGCAATGACCAGATTTCTCGAGCAGAAATACTCTGCTTCTGGCTGTGTTAATTCCCTTTGTGACTTTAAGGCAACCTGTCACAAAAATTGTAGACTTATGGAGTGTGGTTTGTGTCAAAATATATCTTAAAGAATAAAAATGAAAACATGTAAAAGTAGGAGAGCTTCCTGGACTCATCAAATCACAAGACAACTCCAAGGCACTCTGTTTTAAACAATTAAAATGCCTTTATTGTATAGATGTTAAACCTTAAAACCAGGAGTTTCCAACTCCATGACAAAAGCTTGAGGTTGTTTTAATGTCTACATGACGATTAATGGCAAGTTTGCTTGTGTTTTCTTGTGATTTTCAGCTCAAAATATATGTTTGTGTTTCTAATCTTCTCTGTTCATTTTGCTCCCACTGTGTTTAGTCCACCTTTGCATGTATGAATGAAACACTTGTTTTAATAAAATACCACTTCTAATACTTCATAGTGCACAAACTGACACACCTCAGAGGCAAAGGTGCCTGTAAAGAACGCAGCTGGACATATTTCATATTTTTCATTAAATCTCAAGAAAAAAACCCAAAAACATTCTATACTTTCTGACTTCCCTGCCATGTCTGTGGAATTCAGCACGTAGAGTAGCAGCCAATTGGTTCTGGTTCTCTGCAACACTGATACAAATAGGTCCAAGTGGTCAGACAACCACACAGGTTTTAATTAACTTTTATAAATAACTTTGCACAATGTTATCATAATAGAACTTATGGTCAGAGTTTCAAAGAAAAAAAGTTGTAATAAATGGCAGTTTTGCTTTAAGCTGCTTCAGCTGGCTACTGTAGTTTTAGCAGATATTACTCCAACAGGAGGAGATAGCTTGTTTGTTGGAGACTATTTTCAGCTGCGGATTCACACATTTTTGGGGCTCCAATGACTATCTGGGGCAGCAGGATGGTGTATGTAGCAAGTGTGTTCTTGATGATGTACATTGAACATGCCACCCAATGTTAGTAGGATACATTAATTGTTGGTGTGGGTCTTTTCATGGGATTTGTCTGTTAGGAAAAATAAATAATATAGCTTGTTTTATGGTTGTTGTTTTTTTGACCATTTGAGATGCTTTCCCAGTTTTATAGTAGACCAGACCAGAGATGATTTCTTTTCTGCACTGGTACTGAATGAAAATCCCCCCCAATCGACATCTGTCTGTCAGGTTACATATTTTGTTTGATCCAAATGCACTGAACTGTACCTTGCAGAGACATCTGTGAGTGAGCTGTCCACGCTGCGGTTAGGCTGCTGCCATCTCTCCGGCCAACCAGAATTTGACCCTGTGACCCCTTGCAGGCACCCGGAGGTCAGCTTGTCACAGCCGACTGACCGGAAGTCACCGTGGGGGCCTTTTTATCCACATGACGGGTATATGGTTCTGTGGGGGGCTAAGATCTCTACAGAGACATAAAACTGCCAGCGACACACAGAGGATGGAAATGAAAAATAGAAATGTTAACCTGCAAAGTGCATACAGGTTTTATTTGCATTACATATCCCCAAGTGTATTTTCATTTGATAAATAGTTATCTGTAAGTACACTACCTTATGTCATGCATCATCTCTCTACAGAGAATATCAATTCTATCGATTCACATAACTTTGATCAGATTTTTAAAATCTTAACAAACCATCAATGAGACATGGACATTGGTTGACTGTTAGGAGTTCAGTATATACCCCAATATTCAATTAAAATAAATAAGAAATATAGAGAATTTTTTCCCATATTGGTGCCAAAATTATACTTATGATAAATTTGGTATTGGTTCCAATTCTTGTCCTATACATATGTAATTTGACAGTAGTTATAGTGGGAATCGAGACGAGGAAATCGAGTTTGACTTAGGTACTAGTTACAGTCAAACAAATAAAAGAATGACAGTGGAAAGTAATGTGCAGGGTGAAAAGATAAAAATAAGATGTAGAAGAAGTGAGAGGAAGTATTCACATCCTTTACTCAAGTAAAAGTACCAATACAGTAATGTTAAAATACAAATACAAATCTACATCTGAAAAGTAGCTAAAGCTGTCAAAGAAATGTGGTGGAGTGAAAAGTACAATATTTCCCTCTGAAATGTAGTGCAGGGGAATAAATGATTGAGTTAATGTACTTAGTCACTTTCCACCACTGCTGGCAGAGTTCCCTCTCTCAACAGTATTGTAAACATTTGCATTAGAAATGGTAAGAAGCTTGGGAAACAAAGGAGCTGCTTGGGTAAAAACACTTGAACGCATTTTTAAAAATGGATCAAATGAACACAATCAAACCCATTCAGAAAATATCTGTCCAGCAGAGAAAAAGGAGACAAGACTAGGAAATGAACTCTCTGAGAGTGCTGAGATTCCATACAGACAAGTATCAGATTCCTTCATGCTTCCCTTGTACGTTAAGAGTGACACTGATCAAAATTCGATGAACACAGCCCAATCCATATTCTGCAAGGCCATTTGGACATTTTAAGAATGAGCTGATGATGAAATATCAGGTGGTGGTGGTGTTCGGAGGAAAGGGGTGTGAGTTTGGGGCAGCATAAATTGTGTTAGCTACTTCATTGAGACACAATGGAGGACAAGATGTTGTGTGTAGTGTCACCCACGTGCTTCTGCACCACTATTGTCTGCTCTCCTTCCCTGGGAGAGGGGAGATGGAGGGGTGAAAGGAGGAGGAGGATGTGGGTTAGTTGACTGCTGTGTGTGTGTATATCTGTGCGTGTGACTGTGCGTGTGGGGAGAAGCACAGACGGCTCGTGGTAATTTGATGTGTGTCCCCGGGGATGTTTGATGGATTAATGCTAAGCAGCTCCCTCTTCCAAAGCACCACCTGATCTTTGGGGCTCGTGCCCCACATATAAAAGGCTGCAGTAGTGCTGAGCTCAGCTAGTCCAGCCATCTCTCTCTCTCTACCTCCGTTTCTCACTCACCACTTTCTGTCTTCCTCTCCATCCTCCCTGACCCCCCCCCACCCCCTCTCTC